>JBBELK010000055.1:0-260871 GCA_037783545.1 Henricia sp. BOLD:AAB3569 | reverse complement strand
CCGTGCGTCGTGTATGTGTGACTGGCGCATTAGGCTCTCAACAAAATTATTTTGTTCAGTATAGTGTAATCCGAGCAACATTTAGTGAGCCCGCCCTCTTGTGGTTATTCCATTGTTACTGCGGTGTATTTCTATTGTGACGTCATGTAAATACCTTGGAGATACACCGCAGTTTCCTTTCGTCGGATTAGTCTATACACCAATCCGAGCTGCAAAGTCATGGTCCATGTACGTCCGCCATAGCTGGGGGCCATCCAGTGCCATGAACTGTGGGTTTTGTGTTGATGATATGCTGTTACATTATGTTGTCACTTCGAACAATTTTGCGCGTTTATTTGCTTGCGAAGCCTGTGTACGCGTACGCGTTGTGCGCTGTTCGATTTAACAACAAGACAAAGCGCCCAGTCCATGGCAGTGGATGGCCCCCAGCTATGGCGGACTTGCAGGGAAGGAGTCCTTAGCAACCGGATTCGTGTATACGGTAAATAAATTTAATACACCTACGTTTGCGCAAAAGAGACATTGCACGTCTCTTGTATCTATTCCAAGTTCACTGCACTATATTTTTAGGCCTTTCGATCGGCAATAATGTATAGATAACGTCGCTTTGGCATTTTGTATGCTCTTCAATCTTCATTATCACCCGTGAAGATTATAAAAGTGTCTATATTTCTAGTCCTCTTAAATTTCACCCTGTCCGTTTTGATAGATGTTCGTAATGGTTAGATAAAAGTGACGAGGCGAGCGAATTGCGCCCTTCGGTCCAATACACCACACACCGATCGCGAAAATGTCGCAAATGTTCATGTGTTTTCGCTTGAGTAGGTCACCTGATACGAAACAAAATTGAGCATAAACGAATCCATCGGACAGCGGAACCACACATATTAAGTGGGCATACAATATAATAATACATGTAAGTAAATCTGCTGACACAGTATAGGTATACGGACCTGTTAAATCTTCGACTCGAAAACCTTACTCGAAAATTAATAGATTCCTAAAAATAGGAACAGGTGTTTGGTGAATACAGTGAACCATGTTTGAACAAAGTGATTCCCACAGCAATGAAAATGACGCATTTTCCGTTTCTGTGAAAATCGTGTAGTTACGGGCTCTCCGAAAACCGATTTCGTTTGGGTTTTTAACCTGATTAAACCTGCGTGGAAGCAGCCCAAGAAGTACAAGACTAGTTCTCAGGAACACTTCCGGCAGAGTGGTACACCCTGCTTCATAGGCTTTTACGGAGACTGGTGCGGTTAGCCTTACCACAAGAGGTGCTCATACACGGTTTTTTACCAATAAAATAAGTAACATATCTGTACACTGTAAAAAATTGTGTTGAGTCACAGGTGTTTTTCTGTTGAAAAAGTCAAAATCGAACAGTAACTTTTACTGTTTTTGGAATTTGTTGTTATTGCACAAACGTTCTTCCGTCTGTGTACATTTTAAAAATATTGTTCTGTATGATTACAGACGGTTTGCCGTTAAATTGTTCAGGAACAAGAAACTTTTAATCTTCATCTGTTAAAATACAGCCATGTTACTGTTTAGTAACAGAGGACCTTCTGTTATCCCATCGATGTTCCCTGGTATGCGGCAGAAATTACGCGGCGTTGATAGCGAGTACCAGTACGTTGCATGCTGGGAAATCACTGCAGTAAATTCAAACTGCGCAGTGCGCTTTTTGTAGTTGTGCCGTTCGTATATGAAATGACAGATTTTGGCGGGCGTTATGTCGAAATATATACTGGAGACTGTTCAGTTTATAGTGCCGACTTGAACGAGAAGTAGCTGCTCTACATGTCGTGAAAGGCAAGTCGGTATTTTCGTACATTTTTTGGTTTTTATTTGCGTTTTATTTGCCGTGCAATACTGCCTGCAGTGGAGATACACGGGAGCATGTAACCTTCCTCAAAGTGCGGGAATACAGTAGACTCAGGCGGAAATTCCCCCTGAATTTATCATATTCCTGTATTTCAGTGAGTCGGGTTACATTTTAAAGGTTTTCTGAAACATTGCTGATTTGTGCTGTGTATGCAGATTCTGCAGGCCGCAAATTTTACCAACATTCCTCTTTAGATGTGTAATGCCGTAATCCTCCAGGAGTTCCTATAACAAATACATGTACTACGCGTATACGACCTTTAAGAATGCCTCCAGTACCACACAAGCCCAAAAGCTTTCGTCACAACGTTAAAACCTCATTGCCATTCCCTGACTGGTTCCCGGAAGTCTTACCCGCCGCGAGACTTACACGGTCTATTTGTACACGGTCGACTGCAATTGTAGCTAGAAGTGGCGGTGTGTGCCCTCATGCAGGTCAGCGTCATATTTCTTGTTTTTAATATCGTCTTCTTACAATTTTAAAGAACTGATTCAAGGTTGAAAATTTTTGGGAATTCCAGGGCAGAAAAAAATACCTCTGACCATCCTTGCTCTATGGTCTAATCGTTTACGATTCCCCAACGGGCACCATTGCACCCTTCACAGCTCGCCATCACACCTTCGTTATAAACTGGACCATCCAATTATACTTTTCGGACACAGCCCACTTCAGGCCAAGGCGACGCGTCTCTGCAGTACGTAAAAAGGACTACAGTCTTACGGATGTATTTGCCCGCGTGGACTTGCCCACCAAACACCGTTCATTCCTGTGTCAATTACCACATCCAATAAAGCGTATTAATCTCTACGAGTTTCAGACGCCGTATCCAGATACGACTTAGTGGGCGTCAAATTTCAAATTGGGCCTGAGATGCCAGGTATCATTGGGGATAAAGGTGTTTTTCTGTGGTGAGATCAATTCACATATATAGCTAGTCAATGTGTGTACATGAAAGACTTTCTTCAAATTTCAGTTAGTGACGTAAAACGGAAAATCAGCTCATGCACGGCTCTAAACCGAACAGTGTTGTTCCAGAGTTGTTTTGTGACAAATCGAGAGCGATTATCTGGCTTGTTCTCAATAAGTAGCCATCGAATGTAAACACGGTGATGAATGGTATTTGCTTCTAAATTTAAAAAAAAGAAGAATTATAGCTGCATCGTTGACTCGAAGATGAGTCTTCTTTGGTCAGAACGCAAGGCCACTATTTTTACAGTGCTGTTTTAATCACATGAGTTATGTTAGCTCCCCTCTCTTTATTGTGAATCAATTTCCTATCAGCCACCTTCTACCGCAAAAAAAAGTAAATGCTTTCTTCAAGTAGTTTCTTGTGAGGAAAAAATGTATTCTTCATGGTAATTTGTATTGTACATAGACCAGTTTTGTCTCATTTAAGTTATTCCTCCCGACATTACAAAAATGGATTTGCTTCCATGCTGCTTTGGCTGCATTGATGTTGGTCTACGAACTCTCCGAAAGGCTTGCATCAAATCACAGACGCTCCCTTTGAGGCACGAAACACCGTTTGTGAAACAAAATAGATTTGGGACCTTTTTGTGGCAGCGTGGCTTCTGTTAATTCCGCTTGGCTTACCGCTTCCTGTCTGCGGCAAAGTACAGCTCGGGCGGCACAATAGAAAGTCACGGGACAAGTCGCAATGTGTCACGTACATCAAGTCTAAAATGGAGGAATTTCTTTTCCGATGATTTTTTGTTCATTTTATATTGTATCCTTGAGCGGCTGCCTTGCTGTAATTTGTTTCCCAGAGGAGTTATAGGTCGAAATTTTTCATCAAATTTTTTTTCATTTTGAACACTGGGCTGCATTTGCATTTTTAATACTGAATTTCCTTAAAGACACAACATTAGACGCAATCCCCTCTTTTGGGTATATCTTAAGACTTAACGATATTAGTTCCATGGGAGCAGGGCATGAGGTAGCAGTTTGGAGTTATCACTTTGGTCACAGAAGCAATAAACGTCACTTTTAGGATACTGGCAGACCATGCTTCTGCAGGAAAATTTGGCCATTCTGACTTTCAAGTATTTCTCTGGAAGATCGTCCTTTCCTGCAGCTTACACCCTATATCAATTTAGTGATTAACTGACTAAGCTACACTAAAGACATCGTCATATAGACCGTGTGACATTTGTTTATATGTAAAGCGCCCTCTATTGAAATCGTGCCTGCCGGTGTGCGCATGCATCATGCTTTGCAAAAAAATGCTAAGGGATGATGTCAAAGGTCACACAATCGAAAACCGATCTGACAGGCGACCTAATTCTGTATCCATATTTATGCATAAGCAATCAATCCATTGACCTGTCAATCAAGCCGAACCCGCCGATTTTCTGCCCCATACAGTTTGTACAGTGTTGTCTGCGATGATCCGAGTGAATTTTTGGTTTCGACGCCAGCTCATTCATTCCCCTCAAAGCCGTCCTCCATGTGCTGGGTTAGATTGATCACTTGGCTGTTAACGATAGCCCAGGATGGAAGCCAGCTCACTCCGGTATAAGATGTTTATTGAGGTTTGTTTTGCCCTTACCCGACGTAATTGTTAACACTGTATGCTCAGTACTTTCCCGAGACACTATGAAAAACTTCATAGCGTGCTCGGGTGGGACTCGAACCCAAACGAGGCAGTCGTCCTAACCACTCGACCACCGAGCTAGCCGGTGTTCAATGGCCAGTTCGAATCATTTCGCAACGGGGATTGCAATTAACCAGAAACTTATTTAGCTTTTGTCGGGGAAACTTAATGTTTATTGAGCATACAGTGTTAACAATTACGTCGGGTAAGGGCAAAGCAAACGCAAGCTAAATAGGTTTCTGGTATAAGATGTTGTTGTGCAATTGGGCCTATAGCCTGTTGATGGTGAGGTCTCAGAGAGTTTGGAGAGATGGCACAGTCGAGATCTATAGCTTTTCACCTTTTGGGTCTTTCACTGGTATAAGGATAACAAAAGTCAGGTTTGCAAATTGAACCTCGGTCGCATTCTATGGAGGCATCTAATTGAGAAAATGTGAACACCAGCGGCAGAGCACGTCAGGCAGTGGTTACCATTGCAAGGGCACAACAAAGGTTTGTGTGCTTTTTGTTCACCCCTTCGTCTCCCCACCCTTTCCGCTTTTGCTGCGTGGTGGTGGCGAACGGCCCAATGGGTTTTTGCTACGCCCATGGCCCATATATCCGCCACATCACATACAGTTATAAGTCCGAAATTATTCATACGCTATGGAAAATCTAAGAGTTTTGCATTTATCTTATACCTACAAGCTGGCGTGGTGGAACTTTAATTTATGATTTGGCTCAACATAATTAGCATAACAATAGAAATGTTAAGTGTTTTGTTTTCATGCCTGTCTAAAATTATTCATACCCCATACGAAGTCTCAGATATGAGGCCAATGTTTTTGATAATGCACATGCTTTTGACATTCCTATTGTTTTTATAATGTCATGCAATTCTTCCAAAAGGTGTGGACATCTGAATGCATTCCAAATGTAATATATTAAATGTACAGTGAGGAATGTCAAAGAACAACAGACTATCTGCTTTTAGACCACAACTTAAGGGGAGCTGATGCAATAATTCTCAGTACATGGTCAGCATGCCGAAGAAGAAAGAACTTGATGTTTACCTTCGGTTGTGTATAGTGAATGCTCACAAAAAGGGGAAAGGCTATCAAAATCTTGTTCGAGTGCCAGATGTCACCATACAAAGCATAATTAGGATGTACAAGAAGTTGTGTAGGCCTATATAACAAAAAAAAACATTGGACGTTGTCGGAAGCCAAGGGTGTCACACCTCGTCCGGCAAGAAAAGTATGGCAAAATACCAACAACAATCAACGGATCACCATCAAGACTCTCCTTAACAACATTGACGAGTCTGGGATCAAGATATCAAGGCTGACACTCCAGCTGCGGACATTGCTCAAAGGACGCCGACATAGAAAGACTCCACTCCTGAAATGGAGGCATAGGGAAACTCGTTTGGCATTTGCCGTTTCTTGCCCGGGGCCATCTTCACTGGTGGAGCGATGTCGTTGCCAATGGCCTGAACCAGTCGGATCTCACTCTGGGTCAAAGTACGATGCTTACCCAGAAAATACATGTACTATGGAGGGGAAAAGCCTGATTCAAGGCGTTGTCTCAACGTCTTTATGACATAGGTGATCAAGTGATCAATCAAAAGCCTTTGGTCTGAAATCAATATATCACAAGTGATGAAAATCGGAAATTGTAACTAAGGGGTGTTCATACAGTGTTCATGTTTTGGAATTCCTCCAGTATAAAACCACCTGTAGATGAATGTCAATCGACTGCAAAACAGAAGCTTGAAGATATAATTATTGCCAGTGCTCAGTCATGATTTCACCTAGACAAATATACTTGAATGGTTTCTCGGTTTGCCGAAGGTAATTGCTTTCAAAGGAGATTTAGGTAAAATAAATATCTTCGCCCATGGGACGGTTATCAAAAGGTTCAGTTTACGAAACGTAGGGCATTCGGGACGTTTAAAGTACATATTTTTTACCAATCTGTGTTCCAAAGCCATTTTTAGGTGAAATCGGCCCGGGAAACAAATAACCAGATATTTTTTCCAAACCGAACAGTACTTATATATTTATCAAACCGTTCAGCATGTCTCACCATTATGGAATAGCGCCATTGAGTTGACCCTGTGCCGTAACTGTGCCATGAAATTGTAATCTCAAGAAGGCCAGCGTTTCGCGGAGCAGGATGGATCGATTTCAACAAATATGCACCCCTCGTCGGTAACAGGGTTTCCTAAGTGTTGTCACCCAACGCAGGGGGAAATTGCACACTTTGATCGGTCGTCTGTGTACGGCAGAAGGGGATAATGTTCTCGCTTGGTCTCCGGAGGCCCCTGGACAAATAGTGCATCCTGACGGAAGAGCAAATGATGGAGGGATTCCTATCCTCCCTTGGCCTTTACCTGCAAAAACATTCATGACATGGGTAAAGTGAGAACACCATCTGAAGGGTCCCGGCAAGGTCCCTTAAGGAAAACAGGTAGGCCTACGAGTTTCGTCAGAGGATGCCAAGTTGTTCCCTCCCGACCGTCTGTCTCGAGCACAGCAAGTCCATGCCATCCAAGAGATTCACTAATTAACAGATGCCGATTGACAAACTCCATTGGTTGGTTCACTTGAGATTCTAACCCACCACCTTCTGGTTACAAGACCGGTTGCACCACACGTATAGGCTGCCGACCAAAGGCAGATATTAAATTTGTGTGGCAGCGGGCGACTTAACTTTGGCGGAGGTAAGCAGGAAATGGTAGAATATAGTGAGGGAACTAGACTGACTGTCATCAGCTGTCTGTCGGGATCTTGAACACTGAGGATTTACAACGTATTTTATTTTTAGGAACAAATTTGTGGATTTTACGCTTTTGTGGCCTGAGTACTTTCCTCTCGAGATCAGTGGAAAAAGCGACAATTCTCCGAACATTTCCCTAAATGAAACACTTTTATTTAAAATAAAATACGTACTTAACTGTGCGCCTAAAATGTTAGCAAAACCGCAGGTACGCCCCACATGACGTCTTTCACGAGATGGACCATGCAAAGTGGCTCGGAATAGTCAAAGACTTCAGCCACCAGCATCAAAAGTTGAGTGTTAAAATAGTTTATGACTTGACTAAAGGCCCTGTCACACTATGACGTATAGCAGAAACGTACGCCTAGCGTTTAAACAAAATTGATCAAATCTTGGCAAATTCCAAACACGGTCGAACACGTCCAACTTTGCATCCAAAATCTACATCGGAGATGGAGCAGACGTACGCATAACGCGTACGTATACATAACGAATTGCACGTATATGGAACGTATGATTGACCTATTGAAAGCGTATCATTTCACATCTACATGTAAATACATGCCTGGCGTTCTCGACGTATGCCCAACATATAGTAACGTATGAGTAACGTGTGCCCAGCGTGCTCAGCGTTCTTCAGACGGTCACGTGACGTACACATGCTTCTAGTATAAATACAGCGCCAATCTCGACGTATCGGCATCCTCCATCCTCTCTGAATGCCCTGTCACAACTTGACGATTTAGCCAGCGTATGACGTATCAAAATTTCTCTAAAACGCTTGCATACGCTAAACTATCGATGTTTTTTTTTTTCAATTTTGGGCGCATACATAACGAGTTGGACGTATACATAACGTATTAGTAACTTATATAGAACGTTTCAATAACTTATAGATAACTTATACCAACGAATGCTTAGCGCGTTCACAACTTATGCCCAACGATAGTCTAACTTATGCATAGCGCGCGGCAGCGTATTGCCGACGATCACGTGTCGTAGCCTATAAAAAGGCTGCCGCTTGACGATTCAAATCATAACTGCACTAGACATCGCAGTATCAACATCACCGTCGCAGTATCAACATCACCGTATCAACATCACCGTCATGCCGAAGTCTCCTGGTCGCAAAGTCTCCTGGCCGTGGCCGTGGGCGTGGACGTGAACGCAAGGAGGATCCATCATCACCCACACCCACACCCTCACCCTCACGCTCACCCTCCGATGGAGATAATGCAGGTTCCAACGCCTCTCGGGCATCGTCAGTGGCATCGGTAGCTGCGTCCGTGGCCTCCACAACCTCTCAGCCAACCCTTGCCAAGAAGACGAGGGCCAAGAAGACACAGTTTTGTCTTGATGTCCAAGAGGAGCAGCTCATGTGCGATTTCCTTCGCGAGAACGCCATCCTCTGGAACATCAAGAAGACTGACTACCGGAGGGTGGACAAGAAGGCAAAGCTCTGGAAGGATCAAGCCAAGGCCATGGAAGACTGTCGAGCACCTTCAAGGGTGGTTCAAGTCCCTGCGAGACACCCACACCCGTCTCGACAAGAAGAAGAGCGATGACGGCGCCCCGGTACTGACAGAGAGGGAGCAGTGGGTGAAGGCAAACTTCGGCTTCCTCAAGACTGTGGTCCGCCATCATGCTGAGCCCGTCAACAGTGTAAGTATAAACAAATATTAATATTAATATTAATGTTTATTGGTCGGTCGTATAGGGCGAAGGCATCGTCACCGATGAAGAAGTAGGGCACATCTTGGTTGTCGTTGGGAAGAGGCTCATGCAGGGTCGGGGAAACCTAGGGTACCGTCTTCAGCGCATTCCTTTAGCTCACAGTCATTGTATCACAGTCATTGGTTATCCTTGGACCCACTCTGGCTAGCAGCTCGTCGAACATCGCTGGGGGCATACGCAGGAAGTTGATGAAGGATGCATGGTCCTCGTTACGGAGTTCCACCATAAGCTGGTCAAACTGGCGTCGCCTCCCGATCCATGGTCTCGGCCAGTTCCCTCTCCTCCGTTCACCTCTTCTTCTCCTGGCTCTATTGGCACGCAACTGGTACAGAGTCAAATCGATGAGGTGATGCTGATGTTGGAGGACAGCTAGTAGGTATTCTTGTCTCAGCCTTGCCGGGTCCTCCATCTCTCGGATGACATGGACATCCGCTCACCATGGAGTCTTGAGGAGTACTGACGGGTTCCTCCTGTGAACACCATTTTTTATATACCAATTCCCCTAAACGCTGCCAATACGCTATTATACGGTAGCTGTAAGTTAGAAACACGTTCAGTAAATTCTGTGGTCGTCCGGAACACGTCAAATACGTCTACATACGTCAATATGCGTTGGAGATAAGTTCGACATAGGTTTTGGGTACGCTAGACATTATCTCGACGTATTTCGACTGATGAGTAACTTACAAGTAACGTGTGTGAACGTGTGTCAACGATCGCATAACTTACCTGCAACTTATGGCCCGCGTATGCGGGACGTATGAGCCATACGCTGGCATACGTCGAAAAATGTTGTGCATGCACAACATTTTTCGACGACCTCGCCGTACTACGACGTATACCAGCGTGCTTCACCGTGCTCTTAACTTATACAAAACTTACCCATAACTTATTCGACGTACGCCAGCGTATTCGCCAAATTTTTCATACGTCGGCATACGCTGGCTAAATCGTCAGGGTGTGACAGGGCCATGAGCTGCTCAAGAGCTCTTTACCCTCCGAACTACTACGAAGAAGTGACGACGAGCTACTCATCATGGAACCCTATATATACCCAGCCCGCAAAACGCTCGCTACACGCCAACTTAACGCTAGCTGTACTGTAGAAACACGTTCAATAAGTTACTCCGTCGCCACTGGGCATACGTCTAATACGTCTAATAGTCAAGACTCGTTGTAGACACGTCAGACATAGGTTATAAGAAAGTTAATTATTCGTTATCAATAAGTTGGCTGTACGGTTCACCTTCAGCCGACGTATCTCGACTAATTACGTACCTATAATCTATTTCAACGTATGTTTAACGTATCTCTAACGTACGTCTAACATTTGCCAAACCTATGAAGCACACGTTGTCACACGGAGAAAATTTTGAACATGGTCAAATTGTTTTGACGGCCTTTGCGTGCAACAACGTACGACAGCGTGCTGTAAACGAATACTACTTATGCCCAACGTGCCCCTAACTTGTTGGAGAAAATTCACATAGTTTTACGTCGGCATACGTTTCTGCTATACGTCATATAATAGTGTGACATGGCCTTAAGATCCGTGAACTTGTTAGGATTTGCAAAGCACACTGGCGGTTCTGACGACAATAATGAGAGTTAACACGGAATTTCGAATTAATCATAATATTATGCTACCAGTTTGTTCCGACGAGCAGGCCAGTATGCAAGAAACACAAACCTCATTTCTTAGCCACATGATCAATCCTATGTAAACAATGTCATGATGATGAGCGGGTCTTGCGGCAGTGTCGCTGGCTGCGATTTGCAAAATGGTTCCAGCACATTATCGGCGTCATTCAATAAGTACAATGAATATGGTGAAATAATGTGGGGGGGGGGGGGGGGGGGGGGGGGGGGGCTCGCTCATTGAAATAACTTGAGCGAGCTAACCACTGTGAAAAATGCAAATGAAACAAAGAGAGCCAAAACGCCTTTGGTTCTAGTCAATCCACTCGTCATCATGCAGCTCAGTCTTTGCACGTACGTGCACTCATATTTTACATGTAAAACAAACGAAATACTGGCAAAGCGAGAACAACATACATAGAACACCAAAAGGTAATTTCCTTGTTTTTTTATTGGCCAGCCCCTAGCTGACATTACGTAATGTTTTTTTTTGGGGGGGGGGGGATTAAGAGACAAACCAATATGCTCCGTTGTTCAACCATGTGAGCGCGTGGTTTGGGGTTACTTCTTGGGGGCCTTAGCCAGCCCTCCTCAGAGGCTATTCACTCTGAAGTGGGATAACATCCCGTTTTTCGTTAACTGAACTTGCGTTTTAGTTCAATGTTGTTAACCATTCCCACCTCGTTTTCGCAACGTGCTCTCTTGGTACAGGTAAGACAATTTCATCTTTCTTATTCTAATTGTATTTTATTTAATTCAATCGCTGGTTATCCCAACAAGAAACGGGTCGGATTGTATTCTGTTTGAGGGGAGAATTCTTGTAAATATTGTAGAAATTCATTAATTTTTAACCCATACTTTTTTGGTGTTCCACCACTTACCTCGAATACTCAACTTTGGTAACCAATTTAAGACAATTGCGCAAACTGGTGATTTAAAAAATGTTTTTATCATGCCCCTTTTTAAATTCATGTTATTTTGATTCATTCGCACTATGTATGAAATTGTTCTAGTTGGACACATCTAAATTTTGCGATTTAATATGCTCCTCTGTATATATAATATTTCATTTTTTTCTTTAAAACCAGTTGCTTAATTTAAGTATTTAAAGTACATGTCATGGTTGCCAAATTAATTTAACTTATTGTACATGCGTTACCACTTGTCATGCGTGAGACCATCTTGCCCCGAAAAGTGATCTCGACAAGGTTATAAATGCATTTGTGGTTAAGTTGTGATGTTTATTTATTAAAAGACCACATGTGTATTGATAATCCTTTAATTGTCTATTTTATAAACACATGGGAATAATAACTGTACTTCGTTATTATCCGTCCACGTAATTATTTTGTTGGGTTATTTTTAAATAATTTTTTAGAAGCGACTGACTCTGAGGTGGGATAACATCCCGTTTTTTCCTTATCTAAACTTGCGTTTTAGTTTACTGTTGTTAACCATCCCCACCTCGTTTTTCCAACGTGCTCTCTTGGTACAGATAGATAGTACGATTGTTTGTCAAGGTAGTCGCTTTTAGGGAAGTCAACCCGGCTCGACTCTTCGCTCCCTTATACCCCTTTCTCTGACCGTGGACTACCCGTCGTTGTTGTTTTTTTTATAAATATTTTATGGCATCTTCGGCAACTAAGGCCCTTTATGCCATCAACTATACGGTTTTAGCTTTAACTATACTATCAACTTGAGATGACGAAGAAGGAGTTGCAGTTTTAGAAGTGGGAGGAAAACCCCCAGAGAAATGCCCCAGGGGAAAACCCACGCGGTCAAGTAGGGACTGCAAACCCAATCCACATACACGCCCCGGATTCGAACCCGGGACGCCAGAGGTGAAAGTCGAGGAAAAAACCACTACGCCAACCCGACCGCCGACCACCCGTCGTGACTAATACTATTGGATGTGGTTACCTTCTTACCCCGCTCCCCCAGGCAGGCAGGCACATATAAAATGCATTACTTTAAAAAAACCGGATCAACGCCTGACAGGGCTTTGACGGGTTTTATCTAAATTATCCAAAGTACCTGTGACAAAAATGGAGGCACCGCCCCGATCTGCTCTATTCTAAATTTGTTCCCTTTGCTTGCATTTTTTATTTTCGAGTTTTGGCTGTTATGTTATTTTTGTGATTCGTTGGCTTTTTATTGTTTTTTGTTTATTGTAAAGGGAACGATAATGCACTGGGGACGATATTTTATTGATCCTCATTACTCCGGCATTGGATGAACAACTGGGCTTTGATTTCGAGGGTTCTCCCCTTCCATCAGATCAAGTCCAACGGTTGTGAACCCTTTTGAAGAGCCACAGCGACGTGTTCTCACAGAATAATCTCGATATCGGCTGCACTTTGTCAGTACGGCATAAGATACGTCTGGGAGACGAGACTCCATTCCGCGAGAACTGCAGACGCATCCCACCAGCGGACTATGAAGACGCCCACCAGCATCTGCGTGACCTCCAAAACAAGGGTACTATTCGAGAGTCTGAAAGTCCGTTTGCATCTCCGATTGTGTTGGTTCGAAAGAAAAATGGTGAATTCCGGCTCTGCATAGACTACCGAAAGTTGACCGGCCGAACAATCAGGGATCAATACAACATCCAGAAGATCGAAGATACTCTACACGCGATGAATGGTGCTCAGTGGTTCTCCTGCCTAGACCTCGTTAGGATACTACCAGATCTGAATGGCTGAAGAGGACAAACACAAGACGGTGTTTTGGTGTCCAATGGGGTTTTACGAATTCAATCGTATGCCCCAGGGGATCACGAACTCCCCTGCCACATTCCAGCCTTTGATGGAGCGATGTTTAGGGGATCTACACCAAATTGGCGTCTGTGTGTACTTAGATGACATCATCGTGTTTGCCAAAATAGCGAAGAACACGAAGAGCGACTAATGAGGGTACTTGGCCGTCTCCGTAAATTCGGCTTTAAGCTGAGCCTGCCCCCTCCAAGTGCAAATGCTTCCAATTGTCTGTGAAATGTCTGGGTCATGTCATCTCTGCAGATGACGTCAGCACTGACCCAGAAAAGATAGAGGCTGTCGTTTCTTAGTCGATCCCAACACGGCGAGGGAGTTGAAGTCGTTTCTAGGATCCACGGGAGACTACGGTCGCTTTGTGGAGGGGTACTCCAACATGACCAAGCCCCTGAATTAGCTGGTGGGTCGGTATGACATAATGAAGCGACACCATCGGAAACAAGCCGAACGAGCCCTTTAGTTCCGCGTGGACGACAGCCTGCCAAGCAGCCTTTGACGGTGTAAAGGAGAAGTTGACAACGGCTCCGGTCCTCGGTTACGTGGACCACAACAGGTAGTCTTTGTGAAAGACTGTCTTACGTTGCTTGGTTCGTGTACGTGCGCGGTCGACATTGCCGTGTGGACAGGGTACTAGTTTATGTGCCATTGGGTTCAGTCTGTAAGACAGTCTTTGGAATCGTTCCACCTGTCACGTGAGACCAGGGACTTTGACCTGAACATACATATTCAAACGAAGGTCATTTTGGAATCGCCCAATCGCAAAGATATCATTGCTCATGAATAATGGTAAGACTGGTGACATGATAACGGATATGGACGTACGGAAGCGCACTGTACGCCCTACGAATGTACCGATGTGCCCCCCAAGTCCAAGTTGGCAGCGTAAAACGTTCGTCGTTGGACTTTTTAGGTTTGCTTCTATAGATTTCTGAGTATAAATAATGACCGCCAGAAGCAGGGGCTAATCAAAATTAGGAGAGACGAAGGACAGATCTTCGAAGGACATTTTACAAAAATAAAAAAATTCGAACCGTGTCCGGAAACTGGGCCATGCAGCAACGATAAATGTTTTCCTTCCTCTGTTGATTTAACGAGTAAGAATTTACAAGTCGGACATCACTATTCCTTGACAAAAGGACTAAATAACCAATGTTAGCCGTCATTAGGTGCAGATCTGATAGAAAAAAAAAATTGGCAGGAATAAATGACGATTTTTATTTGCACAAAACTTAGTAAGTAGGCCTAGATGAAGTTGACTTGTAAATTGTTTCCTTTTTCATATAAAATAATACTGTTGGTAAAGGGTTGAGAAGTTGATCATAATTGTTTCTTTAAAAACAAAATGACTCGGCTAGCATTGTAATGTGCAGATTTGATGGGAAAAAATAGACCCCTTGCACAGCGGCCATGACAGAAGGCAGTCACCTGGTCACATTGCGTCATGCACGAGTATGCACTTGATGGATCTATTGTCACACATTCAAATATAAAAACCTGCCCTCTGTCATGGCCGCCGTGCAAGGGGTCTATATCAAGTGGCAAAAATTTAAGATTTTGGGAAAAAACACATTTGTTCAGCCTGTCTCATATGTTTTGCACACAAGGTCTGAAGCCATGATCACCTTCTCAATTCTTTCGGGTACTGGTACCTTATTATGAGAAATTGCCAACTATTTTGTTGTTGACAATTTGCAAGATATTTTTTAATTTTTTTTGACAATTTGCAAATGAATTATTTACCATTTATTGAACACAAAAACCATGCATGTATTTTAAAGGGTTTTGAATTATGGCCGAGTGAAATTTTAAAAGGCATACTTTAGTTCTGTAATGCGTTTGGTACCATCAGCAATGATTGAAAGATAGGGCATAAACATTTTCTTGTGATAAGCAGATTGTTCTATTACTATTGTACTAATAATTAGTACAAATCTTATAAGTGACGTTATTAATACAGCTTGCTGTGTTGCTATATCAATGCAGGCACGTTTATGAATTTACTTGTCTTTCCAAAAAAATAATTGTCCCAAGCACTGATGACTATACATGTAAAGAATAAACAAAAACTTGGAGGTCAGAGTTCAATTGTTATGTAGCATTTATTTCGTGTAGTTGGAGGCATGCTTCCCAGTGGACTCAAACTGTCAAATTTTGTTCACATGTACGCTTTTCTATACAGGAGCAGGGGTTGATATCACAAAGAATTGTGACGTGTCGCAAAAGTAGCCAAATCCATCGGAACTCGCTGAACCCGTTGCGAGATGTGATGGATTTGGTATACTTGTGACACGTCGCAAGTCTTTGACCCCATGGCCCAATTTCATTCTGCTCTTTAAGTTTAAGCAGGAATATACATGTACATGTACCTTTATAGCTCAGAAAAATGAACTTTCAAAATCCACTAGCTAATCTCATGACATCAGTAAGCCAAGCATCACCACGAAATTGGGCACTTTTACAGTGGAGCTTTCATAAGGGCACAAAATGTGTCTATTCCCTCCTTGGACAGTTTGCTCAAAATTTCAACATGTAGGTTCATTCATGATTATTAAAGAACTGTCCTAGTTACATGTACATCTGCATGGAAGTTGTACCTTTCAATTAGGCCTCCGTGTTATGTGAATACACCATGGAGTGTACATGTACTTACATGTAGCTGATTACATGCTCAAAAAAGAATTTGTCAAGCAAGGCTTCAATACAGTCTAATTCATTCTGATTAAAGACTACCGTTTTGTGTGTGGCTGTCCGTTGCAATTGACATAAGTCACAAAGTCGTGCAGCTAGCTGCAGGACATCTGAAATAAAAAGTATTGTGTAGCTTTAATTTTCCATCATTCATCAAATATGGAAACCTCAGACACGAAGCAGCAACAGGACATTTTACATTAAAAGAAGACCAAAGCGTGGAGACAAAGGATTGCACACTCTTCTGTTGGGAGAAGCCGCAAGTGGTCAGGAAGTATACGGACTGATGAGAATCCCGTGTAGATGGAGGTCAATCTTATTCCTCATTTTCTGAAGAAAAAAGCAAAAGAATCGCATACGATAGTAAATCGTGAGAATTTGGTAAGAATCTGTCTAAAACAGCGTTTAATTGTAATTACTAAATTAATTTCCCCCCGTGACTCATCAAATGCACATCAAGGACACAGCATTTTCCACAGGTCTGGTCTCTACTACACTGTTTCAAGCAGGTACGAGTTGTTCATGCATAAAGCTGAACTGAACACTTGTGTAGGCAAAAGTGCCCTGTTTTAACATGATTTTTGTAATATCAGCATGAAAAGCTTGTTATAAGGTGGATCTTGTATTAATAATTATGTGATTATTGTCACTGTTCCCCTGTACAGAGACTGCAAAAGGAAATACCAGTAAATGCTCAACATGGGTTTGTGCCCGGGGTTTGTGTGTGCCATCATGGGTGGATTGACTGCTATCTTGTGGCATTGGAATTTGTGTTAAAGAAAAGATTATAAATTACAACAAATTTTACCTCGCAGAAATACTTTGCCGACAGAGATTCCATCTTCTGTACCGTACTTTATTGAAACTCTGCTAATTTGTGGGTCTGAGGAGAAAAAAGAGAAACGAAAGTGAAAGAAATGGTTAGAATGCAATGGAGCATGACATAATTAAAGTGTTTTCAAGCAAACACTTGAAATATTTTCATTGCTAAAACGTGTTTCCTGCAGACCAAATTTACCCGGTTTGTCCTCCAGATTGGAAGTGTGAACAAATAGAGCCCATGCTATGATGCTTTCCTGCTAGCAGCTATGTGCGTTTCCCCACATGGCTATATTGTCCCCCCCCCCCCCCACCCCCCCCCCCCCCCCCCCCCCCCCCCCACCCCCCCCCCCCCAGTCCCCCATCTGGAGGACAAACTCAGGAGGGTCGTCACCGTGACAAGATTTGGGAAGTTTATCATAATTGTTTTCTTTAAAATGAATCATCTAGCATTGGAATGTGCATATTTAATGGGAGATTAACAACATTTCGAGTGGCAAAATTTAAGATTTTGCGAGGAATCACTTAGAAATTTACAAACTTGTCTCATATGTTTGCAAGCAGTATGCGCGCAAGGTCTGAAGCCGTGATCAACTTCCCGATTCTTTCCGAAATCATTAACATTTCCACAATAAAATTACGATTTCTTAACGGAATTTCACGTTTTGGTGATATTATGCCGTAATAACTTAAGACAAATGTAGGGCAGGCATTTCAGTAAACTTTTACCACGATGTGAGTGAATCTGCATCATGTAGCATGTGTAGTGTGTCATGTGTGTAGGCCTATGCAAACATGTCGTTCGTTACAATTCTCCTTCAGCATATGCGGATATTTTGTAAACACCATCATTTTACAGCATTCCTACCTTTCTTCAAATCTTGCACCTACGCCGCTGAGAAGTACCTGCATCCTTTGCTAAACTGTCTGTCTTTTGATATAATCCTCGTCGCTTCTGTTAACACGGTGACGATCCGCCATCATAAATCCTCAAAATCACCACGCACATTTTTGTTTATCGTTACGTCGTGTGGAAAGTCTTGCATACAGTACAACTACTTCGAGGTACGTACAGGTACACGACCTTCACACGCCGTACATTCGGAAACAGGTTATGCTAATCATTACGTCACGTAGGAATGTGCTCGGAATTTCGCAAGCAAACCACGTGACAGGTGGAACGATTCCAAAGACGGTCTAACAAACAGCACCCATAAACTAGTTCCCTGTCCACACAGTGCAATATCGACCGCACGTACGGCGCATAAACTAGTTCCCTGTCCACACGAACCAAGCAACGTTAGACCGTCTTTCACAAAGACTACACAACATGCCGTTCATCCTTCATACCAACGCGAGCGCTGTACCAGGACGACGAAAATGACCGCCTACATGTCATCAGGTATGCCAGTCGAGGTCTGTCCAATAGTGAGCAAAACTACCCGGCGTACAAGTGGGAGTTCCTCGCGTTAAAGTGGGTTGTTACGGAAACGTTCCACGACTACCTATATGGAAACTCATTCATGGTGCTTACAGACAACAACCTGCTGACATACGTGATGACAACCGCCAGGCTCGACGCGACAGGGCATCTTTGGCTTGCTGCTCATGTCAGTTTTCTGCCGGCAACCGTGCGTTTTGATTGACTAAAACGTCGGCTAGAATTGTATGCATTATTGCTTTTGTCCATTATTGCTTTTTTAAATCAGATTTAATGGCGAATTATTACTTCACCGTCAAGTACAGGCCTGGCCGCAAGAATGTGGATACTGATGGTTTGTCCAGACGACCACAGCCCTCTCCTACAGAAGACCAATAGTCGGTAGAGGTCGACAGGAAAATAGCAGAGTTGTGCAACCGCATGATTGGTGACAGGGAAGACAACGTCTGTTCCAGTGAGGCATTCCAGGCTCTTTGCCAGGCTCGTCATGTCAAGCTGCCGGGTGATCCATCCTCGTCCCAAATAGAGCAGTCTGCTTTGGTAGAAAGTCTGACAGATGCTCAGCAGGTTGTCCCTCCAGAATACATCGAGAGTGTGACGGCCTTACCTGGAATGAGCCATGAAGATTAGCAGAGGCACCAAGCTGACGACGAGGCCATAGAGCAGGTCATCTCCTTTGTATCACGCGGAGGGAAGCCCAGCAGCGAAGAGCATGCCACCTTACCAAGAGAGACGCAGCTTCTCCTTCGTCACTGGGACAGGCTACTCCTCAAGGATGGAGTGCTCTACAGAAGCAGTACCTCAAATAGCGGCTACAAAATAGTTCAGCTTGTCGTCCCCAGGAGCCCTTGATCTGCAGCCTTAATTGCGTGTGGTCCATAATGATGTCGGCCACCTCGGGTACGAACGCTCTCTAGACACCTCGTCGGACCAAGAATCAAGTTCACCCAAATCAAGACCACCAAAGCTATGTGCCTCACCACCTTTTCTTTGAAACATTGTTCTGTGATACATATTGCATTTTTTTAAAAATAGTCGATTTCTTTTTACTGTATATTCTTTGGTCATTTTATTGCACTGATTCGATATTTCACACGCCCTATTTATACAGTGTTTTCAGTGTCATTAACATACTGTGTAATCCCATTCTTTTGGACATGTGCTAATTGATTGAATTTGTACTATGGGAGAGAGGGTCACATAAAATATTATCCACCGGATTCCTTTCTTGAGCAGTGTCCGTTTTAAAACGACCGAACCTAGACAGGGCTTTGGCGGATTTTATCTAAATTATCCAAAGTAACTGTGACATTACGAAATGCAGCAACAACAGCATTACAAAACTAAAGTTGATAAACTATCTAGTATACATTTTAGCCACAAATGTGCAGAAATCCTTTTTAAAAAAAATCGATGCATGGTTCTTGTGTTAAATGAATGGTACAAAATTCGTTTGTAAATGTTTTTTAAAACACCTTAAGTTCATGCAGTTCGCAATTTCTCCCACAAAGGTACCATTTTACACTGGAAAATTTACGTGGTGTTACCATTGCTATCAACACTTTCAGTCGGGTCATTCAAATCAGCTTATGAAGGAAAATATTTGGTAACTGCAAATGATGTACTTAGGCTTTAACTTAACCAGACCCTTTTTTCACTCTGGGAGAGAAAGCATTCACTTGGGAAATTTTCAAAAAGGTAGTTCCAACCAAATGTCCACCTCATATCAAGTGAACATTTTGAAACCGTATCTCACTGAATCCATTTCATCCAGTTGCTGGCACAAGACGTATCTATATTGCAATCTTCCCGAAAAAAACAGCTGTTAAAATCTACCCTCCATGGCGACGGCAAAGAAACATCCACACCCTCCAGCTACCAAAGTCTGGATAACTGAATTATTTCTTGACTCAAAATTGCAGACTATGCCAAAAACTCAGTTTGTAAGGGATGCCGTTGGAGATAAAGTGATATAAATTCTATAATAACGATATGAAAAAAGTTAACTCGTTATCAAACAATTAGTCAATATTTCGATCTATTGGCGGTCCGCCAATAATTCAACTAACGGTAAGGCGTAAACTTGCCAAAGTCTCATTTCCCGTGTTTGGTCTGTAATGCGCAACGGAAGGCGCACCCTCTGACACTATGAACATCTAACAATGGAAATTGGGCACACACCATTGTTAATAACAATGGGGTTACAATGAACATGTACATGTTTTTGCTCATAGTGTGAACTAATGTTCTGTCTAATATTTTTTTCCTTTTTTCAAGACAGAAGAAAATATATTAGACAGGCCACTAGTCTAGAGAGCGTGCTGTACGCTGCGCATTACAGACCAAACACGGGAAGTCAGACTTGGGCAAGTCTAAGTAAGGCGCAAAACGGCCGTATAAAAACGGCGGTTTTCACAGGGTTGCCGGTGTCTAAAATACAAAGTATGATGTTTGTTTTCGTTAAAATAAAGTAATGGTTTAAAATTTCGTTCGGAAAACAATTTCAATTTGCAGAGAACCATGGACAATATATCTTTAAATCCAGCTGTTGGTGATATTTCTAATTACAGTCAATGTCCCATTTCCCCAATGTCCCATTTACCCCAATGTTCTTTACCCATCAAAACTGATAGATTATGTTGAATGAGTATAAGGCAGTATAGAAATAGCTATAAGTGTATAGTGTTTTGAGTGCTAAATCAGTATTTCAATATTTGTCTTGCGCTTACATTGGACAACTATGTTCAATATTTGCGTTGCTTGGGGTGCATATTGTATAATTGTCTGTCTTGCAAGTGGATAAAAGCAACTGCATCAGAGACAGGTGCATTCTAAAAATAATCAACGTAGGGTTTTGACAGTTATGGGTTCTCGCGTTCGTCTATTATGACGGAAATATGTGATAACATAGGCCAACACGTCATGCAAGTTGCTGTTCCCCCACAACGTACTATTCACACACACAAAATCGTCCATGTCCTGCAAGGTGTTCAAAGCGTTGATTAAATTTAATAATACCTTTTCATTTGGCTCATGCAAGTACACTGGTGTCTGTGTTAGACCATGTATCCTTACACTTTCTTGGCTACATTGATTTAGGCGCTCGTGGTTACCCACACACTTTACCCTGATAGATACCCATTTGCCCTGCTAATGGGAACACGGGCAGTGGACGGGCAGTGGACGGGCAGGAACTCGAACCCACAGTCTGTATAATTAACCATCTTCAGTTTGGCTCGCTAGCCGTTTGGCCATTTTGTCTTTTTGTTGTGTGGTGGAATAAAAGGGGGGCGCAATTTTATTTTTTGTTGGAGAGGCGGTTACCAATAAAATAAAATAATAAACTGTGTATAATGCAAATATGTGACCCGCTCTGCAAAAAAGGGTCTTAAGTCGCGCTGGCTAGTATTCTTTTTGCGACCATCAAAAGAAATCTGTGGCATTTCTACGCTCATTAAAATACCTAAACACAAAATAAATTCCAGGCGTAACGCAGACATTCCAGGGGGAACACAGACATTCCAGGCGGTATCTGGACACCGCCAGGAATTTCCATTGTGTTTTGGCATTTTATTGAGCGTGGATTTTCCGCGGATTTCCTTTTATGGTCGCAAAAAGAATACTAGCCAGCGCGACTTAAGACCCATTTTTGCAGATCGGGTCACATATTGTTTCTCATTTACTTAGACTTATTTTGCACTTACTTTAAATTCATGCCCCTTCTACACATGTATTGTGTTCGCCATACCTCAAAATGATAATGGTAATGGTTGGGGGGGGGGGGGGGGGGGGGAATAGTTCTCATCACTATTTTTCATGATGGCACGTCGGCACCTGTTTGCACACAGTCACATGTATTCTTACTATTTCAGCACTTAAAACAATTTCTCTTGTTTACAAATTGGCACCAAGAAAAGGTGTCAGACGTGATCGGAGTATGAGAGTATGAAACGATTTGGTAGGTTTCTTGTTACATAGCTGAAATATGATGCTATGTACACGACGTACATCTGTTGCCATTCCAATACTTATGACGCTGTTGTTCACGCTGCCTCGTCTGTTGAAACATCTGTCTACGGAAAACATGGTTATGACGCACTTGCATTTGTTGGTATAGTTAGGCAACCAAACACAATGTTCATAAAATGTCCTACATTCATCAGGCGTACAGGTCAAGCATACTTGGCTCTAGTATATGTTCAGGTAGATTTCAAGTGCCTAAAACAGTTGTATCATTTCAGGTTATGTTTAGAGAGGAGACTAGTTCGTCCATCGGACGACGAGAAATCCCGTGTTGTCGGACATAGCAGATTTGACAATATTCAATAATATTCATTAAGTTTAATGTCAATTGGTCGCTCTTTTTGCCAAATTAAAACTGCTAGTCATACGTAATTATGTATGTCAATTATCATTTACATGTATGTGTCCTTTATATTCTGATATCACAATTTGTACAACTGACTGAACATAGTAACCGTACTATGTCATTTAAAAATCCCAGTAGAGATTAATTGCTACACTCTGGAGAAATGAGTTACAGTCAAGCTAAATGAGTCCCTTTTCTGCCGCTAAAATGGGGTTTCTTAGAGTTTGGGGGAAAAAGATAGGCCTACTACCTTACAGCTATAGTTGCGCTGAGAAGATACCAAGCAGATAATATTGTAAAAATGACTCTGAGAGGAATAGGTTTAAACTGTACCACTCACATAAAATTAACTCCTTCAATTTATGGCTATGGTTGAATAAAATTAGTATAAATTTAACGAGAGAATTTAAATTTAAAAAGTAGGACGTATACATTCACGGCGGTCGTATATGCGATTCGAGCAAGTAATGCAATCTACCAGAAACTAGCTTTGCGCCAAAGTTGTTGAGGCTCGCGTCGTACTGAATGACCCGGGCAGACAGAACCACATCCTACATGTACCTAAACAAGCTATAATGTGCTATGTAGACACTGAAATGTAATGTGGATCACTTGAACATCGCGACTGGGATGAGACTAGCCATGGGTTTAGAGGACGCAAAATGTTGTCCTGAAACTCCACGTCGTACCTTTGCTGGAAAATTACAAGAAGGCCACGTTCTAAATACGCTAAAAACAGATTGTAGAAATTAATCTGAAGAGTATTCATTGCTAGATAATCCCCACGCACCAAAGGAATTAACACAAGAAACGCAGGCCGAAGATGTGCAACCTTACATGTATATCAACGCTAATCGTGCAGGATTAGTAGAGTAGTATTGCGCGCACTTGTTCACTGAACTGCCACCAATTTTTGGGGATTCATCATTATTTTACAGAGGCAGGTGAAATTAAATCCGCTTCCCATTAGCAGCCGGTACGCCGTTTTCAACAGAATGACACATAAATTATTGCCGCAATGCAACAAATACATTATCTACCAAAGATAATTACAAATAAGCACAAACATTACTGATTACAACAATCAGTTACACGATACAGGATACAGCCAAATAAACATTTACAGTGATAACAAATGAGCAAGTAAAATGTATTTAAAAGTCCAATGGTCGTAGATGGCTTCAACAAATAGGAACAAACCTGATTAGGTGATACACTAAAGCTTTACCGATAGGTGAGAACAGATGATTGAAACACAGCGGGAAACACAAGCAGTACAGTTTGACTCGCTGGTAAGTATACTTATTGACAAACATTATGAAATACAAACATTACTCTTGTAAGAACATACACTATCAGGTGATGCACTTAGACCAATCTGGTATTAAGAACACACCTTATGAGATCATAAACTAGCACCCACACCTTATCAGGTGATACAGCAGAACTTTGGTTGGCAAGTACCTCATAACGCAACACAGCAGTGCTTCTCTGAGAGCGGGTGACACACTAAGACTTTGTTGGTAAGAATAATGATGATGCAATGTAGGTCTTCTTTGGAAAGTAAAACAGACCAACAGATGAAATGTGGTGCATGGTACAATATACAGTACAGTTAGAAATGACCTCATAATTTTTACAATAGATGACATTAATAGCCAACGGAAGGAGATTTGAGAAATAATGGAGCACGTGTGACTAAAGTCTCAGATGATAGATACCTTTGATATGAAGAGCGCTTAGGCCTAAGCAAATAAACGATATGTATGGGCATAATAGTCATGACGTGATTAAACAACCTAAGTCCAGCGGAGCAATTGCCCCGTAACAGCAAGTAGATATAAGATAGGTATTATACAAATAAAATATCTTTTTCGCGAACGCCTATATGCTACGAGCAATGTTATCTTATTCGAAAACTATCCACACTAAGCTGTATTTTTCTCACCAAATTATGTATCCGAATGGGAAAAAATACGCACTGAATGCATTTTGGTATTATTTATATATATATATGAAAAAGGCAGGCGATTACGGCTATATTTTGCTTTTAAAGTTTTACTGAAATGTAAATATAGGCGTAGGTGGAGTGGTTCGTTCCCCGTTGTTCACCTCTGGCGTCCCATGTTCGGTTCCCTGACGTGTATGTGGGTTTGGTTTGCAGCTCCTACTCGGCGGCCGCGTGATTTTTTTCCTCAGGAGATTTCCCCGAGGGGTTTTCCTTCTTTCCTCCCACTTCCAAAACTGCATCTCTTCCTTCGTCATCTCAAGTTGATAATAAAATAAAGTTAAAGCGAATACCGTAAAGGTGATGGCATAAAGGTTTTTAGTCGCGGAAGTCAAAAATTCGAAATCTGGCGTAATGGTTTTTAGTAGCCGAATGTCATAAAATAAAAATAACATCTGCAATCGAGAATGATTTGAAGACAGCCTGTTCCTACACACCGCATTTAGGGGAAACATTAGTTCCCATTAGTTCTGTACATCCTACCAGTTTCATTTGTTTCCCTGCCTTGTTATCTGTTTGTTTCATTTGCCCTGTGTTTTCTGTGTGTGTGTGTAATTCTGTTATATTGTTTTGTATTGTTTTAATTCTGTTTAATTATGTTTTGAATGGTTTTAATCTTTTTAATTTTAATTTTTATTATTATTTGTTTTGTCTCTAATGTTTTTTTTATGGAATTCACATTCTTTTAGCATTCTTTTAGCTTCATTTTAGTTCCTGTTTTAGTTTTTGTGGAATGTATTTTAAGTGTAACTTTTATATTATAATTACGTGTACAAGTACTTATATATATTTATGAGTGCTCCCTTCTGGGTCTGCCTATAGAACAATATTTTATATTTTAAATTTATTATTTATTAATCATTTTAAGACCCCAGGGCCCCGTGGAAGACCACGTTTAGTATGTGAACAGGTTACCCTGGTTAAATATTAGAAATAAATAAATAAATAAATAAATAAACAGTTAATCATTTTCCATTGTAAAATAAATACTTTTTGGGAAATGTGGCGTCACCGTGTGATGCAGGGAAATAGTTTGTTTAAGATGGATCTTTATCACCCGTTTAAGATCATACATGGGACGTGTTCTCGACCAATAAGAAATTGAGTAAACTTTTGCAAGTATAACGTGGTTTAAAATCAAAAGTCTTTTAGAATATATCGCATGAAAATTACTAACTTTCAGACAACACTGTCTTGCAAGACCGCAGACACTACAAGGCACCATATAATGCTTCACCTCACGTACGTAATGCGCGACTATGTGTGGTGATGTGTGTATTCTTGGCGATGTCAGATTTTCTAAAGCAATACGAAACATTGCTTGCCAGACAGCGTCTAAATTGGCATATAGAAATGACGTCACTGATATTTCTTCTTTTCTATTTTGCAGTTGGTGCGCCTCTTTTGTACAAATTGTTAGAGTTTAACAATTTCCAGCGAGGATGCCGGAGCAAATTTCAGGTTAGATCCTTAATTGGTTTTTAAATCGGATCTGAGGTCGTCGTGTTTGGCGAAGGAAATCCAATTACATTTGACGCGATAAAAGCAGCTTAGTAACTGTTGGCGGGCCATGCGCGGCATTGCTGATATATTAAAGCAAAAAATCTTTTATTTGATCTCCGAGCAAGGGAGAATTAGTTTTAAGTTTCATCCTTTTGCGAGGAATCCACTTACCAGGTCGTAGTATAGGCCTATACTGTGGTTCGTCCACAGCTGCTACTGTCGCTTAGTTCTCGGATGCTTTTAAAAGTATGAACGCGAACAGTGTGCGTGGGTGCGAGAAAAGGGTGTAATCACGCAGAAGTCATTTATGGACGGGCGATGGGATGGAAATAAAGTGGAGCAGTGTTGAGAGTGGATTGCGAGAACGTTTAATTTCTTCACTTGTATGGCTTCATTATGCCATCTCGTAGAGGAGGGGTTGGGGTAAGGGGAATGAACGTGCGGCAGACCGTCAGCTTTTAATATTCCTCCTGTGTTTTATCGCGTCGGGGATCGATCTCCAGAGCGAAATCTCAGAGAATGATCAACATACGGTCGATACACTGCAGTCCGATCGTTCACGGTGTTCTTTCGAGTTTTATGTTTCTATTAAGTCCCCAATTGGATCATTTTCAGATGATTTTTTTTTCACCAGTTCCTGAAACAACACCACGAAGCCTGGAAAAATCACTTCCATGGGACTCCATGGTTCCAATTTACTAAATTTAATTAGTCTTCATGTTTTCCCAGAACAGCAGTCACAAACTGGTTTCAGGCAGTTGACCCAGTTTATTTCTCTTGCTTCCCCCAGCATCCAATGTCATGACCATAGGCCTTTTAAGTTGCCAGGGCTTTACTGTTAGCCCCCAAATCCGCCTAAAATTTCCAAAATGAAGGTGAAATTCTTTACAACATTTAAACGCGACATTAACAGAGTAATGTTGTTTTTCACCTTGGCTTTTTGGAGTATGTCCTTTATGAGATTCCATCAACTCATCACCGGTATCCGTGGTGATGCTGTTCACCCTACGGCTGAACATTAGACGCCCAACATGTCGATACTCAGAAGCTTTCCTTGAATATGAAATTCTACTCAGTCAAGGTGGAGGAATAAAAGGGTCATTTTAAGCGTATCATAATTGTTTACAGACCCGGAAAAAATTCTTCCGACCTTTCCCAAACAGCCATCGGTATCTTTGGGTATTATAATTATTAAATGAAGCGTGGTCTTCGAATCGCACTTTATGAATAAAGTGTAAGAGTAGCATATTATTTCCTTTTAGCCATGATCACATTTTCATCTCACTTGAGTAACGTTAACCCATGCATGCACTGCGTATAGGCATACAACAACGCCAGCCAGCTTTAAGACCTAGGCTATGGGAATATTGAAATTCTCTGAACCGAATACGCAAAGCCAGAAATGCAATTTTGGCGTAACGTTTATACCCTTCACGCAGTCGGGTACAATAACTGTAAATTGTCAGCTATCTTTAATTAATGGCACGGGCGTATGCTTGGCGAAGGACCAAATAGATTTAAGGAGGTAAACGAAAATGAAAGGCGAGGCATTTTCTACCACAAACCCTTCCCAATGGGGTGACCGAGGGGCCACGTGCAAATTATGTTTGTATTTGTGGATGAAACTACATAGCACGAACATCTTTGCATTGGTTCGTCGTGTGTGGATATTTATGCTCCATCACATTAAGGCCAGGGACATAGACTTATAATTTCGGGAATTGGTGCAGTGAAGGCTCCGAGTGCTAATTATTGTTCGTTAATTGAACAGTTCCCCAACTTGTGAAGTATGCTGGTCACAAAAACTAATGTCCAAAATGTCCGAATTGTTTTCGGCCCAGTAGTCTACCCGACGCGAAATGAGTTATTCAAATGCATGCTTGTCAGAAAATGCCATAAAACCACGAAGATACAAACGACGAAGATACAAAAGACATAAGCTTGTATCACAATATCTAAATCTAGACGCTTGCTTTGGGCTCTCTTAAACGGATGACATAATTCATTAATTGACCGGCTAGATTTACGGTGTCGGAGAAAAATAACGGAAATCAATAGTGACAATTCCAATAGAAAGACATTGAGTATTCCATTTCGTGCGTCCAATCAGGTGTTCGGATATTGCAATTATAATCAAGCTATAAAATTTCAACCGTCTCGCAGACGAGTGAATTCTGCCCAGTCGCAACGTCGCTTTCTGAAGTGTGGAGTAAACGATGCATTTTGAGTTGTCAAGATCATGGTTTTCTAGCAGGTGACTGGGGTGGAGTGCAATAAAACGTACTACCAGTTAGTGCATCACTTAAAACGCGTTACACTAACGGAGTTCTGATTAGTAAAGCTAAACACGATCTGTTGTAGGGGACTGCCCTTACTGCCAGTTTAATTTCGTCGTCGCAGTCGCTTCGCTTTATTTTGTGATGATTGTAAGTTTAAAGTAAGGGACAACACTTGTAAAGGGTTGCCTAATTCTTTACGCTTCATGTAAGTCGCCATCTTTTGCAGTTCGGCGCTCGGACTTAAGAGGGCCGTGAGTCAGGAGACAACAGATTTTTCCATACTTCACGGCGTATGGGAGTCGGGAAACAAGGCATCAATCATAATTACCTGCCAAAAATCATCTCAAATATACAAAAATGATATAAAACTTTGGATTTCAAAATACATCCCTTCAATCCGCCATTTAATTAGTGCATAGATTTTGTTTCTGCACCAGGTTATTGGACTGGTAAGGGCGTATTTGTGACAGGATCTGTGAAATAGGTCACATGCCATTTTATTTAGAATTCCACTAAGTAATCTTAACCCAACGGTTGTTCAAGAAATGGGTGCATGCTACACTTGATCAAACTTAGGTTTAATTTCCGGAATAAAATCGTTTCATTTTATTAGTACTTAAAGGTAAATTATGCCCCGACATCCTGGAATTTGTAAGATGGTCTTCGATAAGTAAAACTAGACAGGCTAAAACGGGAAAGGTTAAAATTTTACTTCTTGAGTTGACAAAACCTGACTAAAAGTGTCGATAGCAATGGTAACAAACACCACGTGATTTTGTCCCGTGTAAAACTGTAATTTTGTGGAAGAATATGCCAACTGAAAGTGCTTAAAAAGTTTACAACAATATTTGTTTTTAAACATTCATTCAACACAAAAACCGTGCATGGATTTTTAAAAGGTTTCGGATGTATTACTGCATCTATGTGGCTGAAATTTTCTGCAAGGCAGTTTATCAACATTATGCTGTTGTTTCTGGAATTCGTAAAAAGGTTCATCTGCTAATGATATAATGACCTTTAAAAACATACGCAATTCAAACTGGCCTTGCACTAAATACTTGGTGTCACCAGCGTAAACGAAAGCTGACAATGTACGAGGCAGCAGATAAACGTCGAGATCGACTGTCAAATCGTGCCGTTAATTTAGGACCATTTTTCTTCATATCTTGCATTAGTGTTATGGTGCGCAATCACAGACGAAATGTGCCGTCAAACTGAAAAAAAGGGACAAAATCCCGATATAAGACCCGTAGGCCTATAGAGGAGCCAAGGAGAAATGGAGTCGTCGAGCAGTTAAAGTTTGAATATGCTGCTTTCGGGAGAATAGTGTTACCATCCAAAGTGTGACACCCCTTTACTGATATATACATGTAGGTACATGTACATAATTGATTTGGCAGCCCAGTTCAGAAGAACACAATGTATAATTAGTATATAGTATCAGGGGGATGTATTTGGCCGGCACTGGCCGTGACAGTAAGTAAACATTGCACTACACGCATCAATCACGTAGGCTCGCACCGTGTATTACGTTGACTTTGTCAGCAATTAGGCAAATTGTTTCAAGCGCCGGACAAAAATGACAGATGCGGCGCCGAAGGGAGAGATGACGAACGACCGATTTCCGACTGCAGGAAGGCGATTTGTTGCCTTGATGTTAAATGACAATAACGTTCATGGACATACACCACGCGGTATACATGTAGGTCTCTACACATCGCTTAAAGTAGCTGCATGTCCTACATTCCTCCTGCTAATTTCTACATTCGTGTCTGTTTCGTAAACTGCTGAATGGTAAATAGTAATATAGTTACGTGCACGTATATAATACTAACATATTCATAAACAAAACGTAATTGCGAGGGATTGCAAAGTCACATGCCTCAGAACAGCATCAGCAAAAATGTTAAATTAACTGTGGCTCGAAGTTTATTTTTGTTAGGGGCCGTCCATAAAGTACGTACGCATGGCGTACGCAGTGGCTACAACCCCCTTCCCCCTCCCATCCCCCCTCCCCCTCCCCCTCCCCCTCCCCCTCCCCTTCCCACCCCACCCTCTCCCCCTCCCCCTCCCCCTCCCCTTCCCACCCCACCCCCTCCCCCTCCCCCTGCCCCCTCCCCCTCCCACCCCTCTCCCACCACCCTCCCCCCCTCCCCCTCCCACCCCCCTCCCACCACCCTCCCCCACACCCCCCCCCCCCACACCCCCTCCCCCTCCCACCTGTACGCATACGCATTCAATAATCAGCATTGGTAAGTATTGGTAAATGGTTCATTCAGAACTACATGTATAGTGCTATATACTACTAGTACGATTCGCATGTCGGCTCCAAAGTCTGAAATAATTTTATTTCTTTTGCATTTTTTGTTACATAAAATGACATCAAGCATACAAAACTGGCTTGTCTAATATGTTTTGTACATAAGGTCTGAAGCCATGGTCATTTTGTCCATCCTTTGAGGGCTACCGAAGTTGTTTGTGGGAAAAATACCATTATTTTTGTGACCAGACCAACCACCTGGTCACAGGTCACCGGTATTAACATTCATATATCACAATAACATTCCAGTACCTCTGCTGGGTGCATGTCTTGTGCCCTTTGCAGTTGTCTTCATGTGCTGGAATGTGCATTTCAGATTTATTGTATTCTGGCAGGCTTGGAATTCCTGGGTTGGGACTTTGTTCATCAAGCTTTGTTGGTTGGGCGGTCGGGTTGGCGTACGGGTTCTTTCCTCGCCTTTCACCTCTGGCGTCCCGGGTTCGAATCCGGGGCGTGTATGTGGATTGGGTTTTCTGACTGCGTGTGCATGAGCCGTAGTGCTGCCCTGAACTCTGTTGTTGTTGTTAATTTTATGGCATCTTCGGCAACTAAGGCCCTTTATGCCATCAACTATACGGTTTTAGCTTTAACTATACTATATTATCAACTTGAGATGACGAGGAAGGAGTTGCAGTTTTAGAAGTGGGAGGAAAAACCCCAGAGAAATGCCCCAGGGGAAAACCCACGCGGTCAAGTAGGGACTGCAAACCCAATCCACATAGTTACACGCCCCGGATTCGAACCCGGGACGCCAGAGGTTAAAGGCAAGAAAAGAACCACTACGCCAATCCGACTCCGACCCCCCCCCCCCCCCCGCCCCCCTCCCGCCCCCCCCCCCCCAACCCCCCCCCAACCCCCACCCCCCCCCCCCCCCAACCCCCCCCCCCAACCCCCAACCCCCACCCCCCCCAACCCCCCCCAACCCCCCCAACCCCCCCCAACCCCCCCCAACCCCCCCCAACCCCCCCCCAACCCCCCCAACCCCCCCCAACCCCCCCAACCCCCCCAACCCCCCCAACCCCCCCAACCCCCCCAACCCCCCCCCAACCAACCCCCCCCAACCAACCCCCCCAACCAACCCCCCCAACCAACCCCCCCCCAACCCCCCCCCCCCCACCCCCCCCACCCCCCCCACCCCCCCCCCCCACCCCCCCCCCCCCCCTCCCCCCAACCAACCCCCCCCCCCCCCAACCCCCCCCCCGGAACTCTGTGGCCTGTAACTACGAGAGGTGTTTTTCTGTTGTACGCGTACAAATCAGTTGAAGACCGTCTGAAACATGCCCTTAACTTAAGTCGTCCACTACGAAGCAGTTTCATTGTTACACGCGGACAAAGTGATACCTCATATTAAACGCCTGTTTTTAACGAACAATGCGCATTCTTAAAAATGGGTATGGGGTAGTTTTGATGGCGTTTAGCGCCATTTCAAACCAATCAGTAGACGAGGAAACTTGGTATGGACGCGCTGCAGATGCTGGAACTTGCCCAAAAAGTGGCCAACGAAATTGAAAATCTTTGACATTCGTATTCGGGCGGTCCGGAAAAGGTGCAGACATATCTTTTGCAATGCTCTTCCATGCAACAGACTTTCTTTCATTGGATCTAACATCAGACGTACCTTTTGCCGCATATGACTTTGGCATAGGGCCTAATTGTCTCTATGAGAGGTCTTCTCTCATCTGGCGGAAAATGATCACTATGGTGTATTTTACCCTCTGCAATGACGATCACTGGGCCTACACATTAGCAACTGAACTGGACCACACGAATGCCCTTTCGCAGTGGTTTTCGCGCCCCACTAGTTTGCGAAAACTACTACGAAAGGAATGTAGCCATAACATAGCCCGACCGTATTTATGTAAATTTAAGTCTTACCATTGTTGGATTAGGTGACCGCCGCCTGACTGTCGACTGTTAAGGCCCGGATAACAAAAGAGCTGTTTAAAGAATTTTGTAATGAGCGCTTAAAGAAGTTGCTATAATACGCGTACAAGTCCGTTTTATCCGCGTCTAATCTATAGACGCACACAGAGATAACCACCTGTAAGACACCTTTCGTAGTGACAGGCCTGTATTTTTAGTGCAATATGGAACTTCAGCAGAATAACTCCGGTTTTCAGAAAATGTTTTTAGAATTATAATTTTTGTAATAAATACATATTTTACTTTTTAATCATATTTTGGCTTGAGCCAGTTCTCTTTTGTACATCCTCAGCGTTGGCCCTGTACGATACGAATTAATGCCTTCATCTATTTGGCTTTGGAACTTCGAAGTTTCGGGGGCCAAAATTTGTTTGCTCGTACACCTCGTTGCCAGTTTCAATTTGATCACGATAATCAACCGATAAAGTAGGCAACAACTTTTGTCTCGTTCGCGGCCATTCAACTTTTCGCCATCAAGGGTACTTGTTCACGTATCGTGAGGTGTTTAACCAGCAGTCCATGGCGGTTTATGTTACAGAATGCCTTCGCTACTGCCTAAACATTGGTCTTGCCGTGAATTACGCGTTATTTCCAGCTTTTACCATTTTGGTAACAGAATTGTAGTCTTGTGAAGTGGAAGTAATTTTTGCCCATCACGACGCGGTATGCACTATATATACTACGGGCGTTTCCAGAGAACACGATAAAACCTTACATCGTGCTCTGGCGGGACTCGAACCCACGACCTCATGCATACTTGGCCGACGTCTCAACCACTCGACCACCGAGCATGCCGATGGCAAATCGATGGTCCTACAGCGGGCGACTGTAATTTACATTAAGTAAGGAATTTTTGCGTCGGTCCAAATGATGTGAAGTGTTAATTGTTGCCCATCACGACGCGTTATACACTATAATACTAAGTGCGTTTCCCGACACGCTAAAACCTTATAGCGTGCTCGGGCGAGACTCGAACCCACTACGAAGCAGACGTCTTAACCACTCGACCACCGGGCATGCCGATGGCGAATGGCGGGTTCGATGGTCCTACAGCGGGCGACTGTAATTTACATGAAGTAAAGAATTGTCGCGTCGGTCCAAATGATTTGAAGTGGAAGTAATTTTTGGCCATCACGACGCGGTATGCACTAATACTAAGTGCGTTTCCCGCGGAATCATTTGAATAACGTCTGGTGTACTTGTACTAACGTACTTCCTTTTACATGCACACTTGGTATCCATATGACCACACTAAATCTTTGCTGCTATGTAATGTGAACTTAGAACATAATCAATACAGTGTTCACTGAAGAAGAAAATGACATAAAGCAGCTAGACTGTTGGGTGCTAGGAATCGGCGTGCACCACTTAGCAACATCAGCAATAACGGCATCTCCATTTGAAAGTGAAGAATTCGGAGCGACAGCCATAGTGCAAAAATTAAAACAATTCAAGAACAAATATACACAATTTTAGGAATGCCAATGTAGATTCTACCTTTAAAGGTACGTAGCGCACATGATTTGCATTAACTGTCAGAGGCTCCGTTGATTACGTTTTACAACGTCAACACCAGCCAACGGATGATAATGGCAATTACGTGCACCTTACTGCGTGAAAAGCAAACGCGGAAGCTTTTGGACATAGGCCTAAATACTCAGTGCCATTGTCTTTACATCAAAAGAGCCATTTTCACCAGCAGCCAGCATCGCTGAAAAGTGCAGTGCCAATTGTGTACAGGTCGCAATTGATGTCAAATCTCTGTGCATTGGACTCCTTGTGTAAACAGGCGAGTAAATGCGTTGAAAACCGAACCATGGGCGATAGCGCAGGGGTCTGAATACATAACGGTTCCGTGGGTAAATTAATTTGCGTATCCGGGAGACGGTGCCTGCTCAGGCTCGCGCGGCGTTCATCGGGACTGGGGATAAAAACGCTATCATCACCAAGATAATCGCACCACGAGTTTTTGCTGCTCCAATCGAGCGCTGAAAGGGATTTATTTATTGCAGCCGGCTGGGCCAAGACAACTGTGATCGTTTTTGAATGAAACAAAATGAGGCTGGGAAATGGTGATGGTGAATTGACACGGTTCCATATTGGCCAACAACGCTGAATACACCCAAAGCGAGGGACAAACTATAGTTTCGCAGGACGCAAGCTTGCTTCAAACGGGAGTCGGACCTTTTGGATGATTGTTGGCAACAGCGGCATATTTTACTTCAAAGTAAGTTTGAAAATACCAGTTGTGCCCAACCACTGGGAATTTTACCGGTTATTACCCGGGTAATAACAAGTAATAACAAAAGTTATTACTGGGTAATACCATACTCATGATGGGTAATAACGGGGAAATAGTAGACCAATATTTTCCCGTTACAACCTGTTACCCATATTTTCTCTGATTACCTTGTTGTAACTCGGTAAAATGTTGGTTTCAACAGGGTATAACAGTAATATGTGGACTTAGAAATTCCGGCAGGAGGTGTCCCATATTTTGATTGTTTTCATATCATAAAAAAATATTTGTTTCAGGTAATCAGAGGAAATATGGGTAACAACGGGTTGTAACGGGAAAATATTGGTCTACAATTTCCCCGTTCAGCACCTATCAATTGTCCCTCCCCCCCCCCCCTCCTTGTCACTTTTTGCGTGACAAAATCCCCACCCCTGGGGCAACATTTAGGTGACAAAAATCCCCACCCTCGGGTGCAGACATGCGCGTCTTGTATACAAATGCCCCACCCTGGGGCATGAAAAACGTGACCAAACACCCACCTAGGGGGTGGGGGCAGCGCGGGGGTGGGGGGAGGTTGAGGAGTGGGGGAAACAATTTATAGGTGCATTATTACCCACGAGTATGATATTACCAAGTAAAAACTATGGATGCTAGGATAGGGCGACATGCTCAATAGGGCGACATTTTGGTGTCGCCCTAATATTTTTGTTTTTTAAAATCATTTTTTAGGTCAAAAACCATTTTTGTTTAAATCGAGAACCATTTTTATTAGGTCTAGAACCGATTCTCTTAGGTCTGGAAGCATCTTTGGAAGCTTTGGGTAAAAAAATAAAAAAATAAGGTGTCATTTTGAGTGGTTCTTGCCGAAATTTCGGTGGTCTCCGGGGAGAGTCTTCCCGAAATGTCGCCCTATTGCCGCATCCAGAGTTCTTACAATAACCTTTGTTATTAAAATGCCAAGTGGGAAGATCCTGTCAGCTGTGAGTATCAATTATATTTAATCCTCATCCTTAAATGTCATTTATTAAGGAATGTATAACACAAACGGGTAATATCATTTTGGTAATAACAAAGTAATATCGGTAATATTTAGACAATGTCAAATTTCGGGGTGATATTACCGGTAATATCGGTAATCGGTAACATTTTGCCCAGTGGGCAGTTGTTTGCAGAGTTTTAAAGAGAATTGTATACGTTGCGTTCTGTAGAATTGGTAAACTTTTTGCAGTCATATTTAGTTTGTCCATCGCTAATAATTTCCATGTTCGCGCTCGCCTCCTAACCTTTCCACCCTTCAAAATGTATACCGGTGAATTATCATGTTCACTTTTATTTCATGACTAAACAGTACAAACCTTTTGGTTTTATAAAGTTGGTCATTGCTATTAAAAGTTTGAACTCGAGAAAAAAGGTACAATCAGTTTGAGTAACATTTTGAACCGTAAGCCTCCTTAGCAATTGCTGTTAATGTTATTACTTGCATGTCCACCAGAAAAAAAATGTTTTCTAAATTGTTAATTACAAATTGCTAAATTGCTAAACTGAACACATTGCTATAAAATTGTAAACTACTGAACGGACATTGGGTATTGTGACTTGCGTCGTGCAACCTTCAAAAGTGAGTATATTCCATAAGCCCGCATACAGAATTTACAATCGCGATTAGCATAGACCACATTGTGAGCAACGGTGCTGTCATTTTCAATAAAAGTGAAATTTAATTTGTGTATTGATTCTTTCGCGATGGTCCGTCGGCGGACCATCACCCAAAAGAACCGACCTTTTTCAAAATATTATGGCCTGCGATTAATTGACCACATTTTATTAGTCAGCATGACGTTTTTGTTTTTGGAACTCATCCACGCAATAACGCCATCGGTGCTTATTCCAAGACAAAACAATTTATAATGTGTGTGAACTTCCTAGTTTCATTTGGTTCAGGGTTAAGAAATCAGACAAGGATTCGCCTTTTTCAAGTATCCATTGACATTAAACTTTTTAACATGTCAGTGCTTGCCTGCTTAACGAAATGAATGGTTATTTGAAGCGACAGAATGTCTGCATTCGATTGGCTCTAACTGTATAAGACAGCGATTGTCCAATAATTATATACATTCATTTGTGGATTGAAATATTTGATATTTGTTTGCGTGCAATAATTTAAAATACTCCCTTTAAAACGAGGCTCTCAAAGAATCAATTGTGATCTCAGACGAGCAGGTGCTCAAACAAAAAGGACCGTGTGCGATGTTTGTTTTAATTAAAGTGGGACGGTCGTGGAAGGGTTTTCACAACACCCAAGTACCATTTATAATCGGCAATGGCGGCCTTCACCTTGATCCTTGCTACATGTATATTCTTATTTTGACATTTCCAAGTTTCTGATCGAAAGCATTCTGTGCCATGCCACAAGGATATTTATATACTAAGGAAAAAATTTGAAGTAAAATTATATTTTTATTTTTAACTGACGTTGACGGAGCAGTGATTTTGTAATATGTGGTAGTGAAATAAATACGTCATATTTGTTAATTGCCTTCAGTTGGTAATGGCTCGCGACCCGCTTCTTCATGTTTTTGCAATGGACGTTTTAACCGATGTACAGTTTAATGTTTTCTGTCATTTACAATGGCAAGCGATGTTACACAAAAGAAATGTTGGTAAACTATTCTGCAGAAATATTAGTTACATGAGTATGCTTATACACATTAAAAGAAAAACAACTTCAGCTGTTAATTTCTTTTAAAAACTACCACCTTGGACAGGAATAAACTCGTGCGGTGATGTTTGTTACTATAATATTGCTACCAACACTTTGAGTATTTTGTTTTGTCAACTCGTGAAGTACAATTTTGAGCCATTGCAAATGATATATTGGGCCTTTAATCATTTTACTGCAATCATAACTTCATGGACTAATCACCAGAAGAAAACCAATAATGTCTAATGTACGACTAACATCAATATGAATTTATATGCATCTAAATTATCAATAATAGGCTACTGTGTTAGTACTTGTACATGGAATATACAACATATAATGAGACTTATGAATTAAAATGCATATTATGCGAGGTACGTGCACGACAGCGACCACGCAGCACTCAGTGATATTTAAATTCTATGCAAACACTTGACGCATTGCGCAGTCGCAGTAGCATTACAACTGGCGCCTTACAGCACAGCTCATGTATTTGGTTGTCTGTGTGACACGCCACCGTGTCATTTCCCTCTAGCGTGCCGTGTCGTGATAGCGCTCACCTAGTTCATCGGCCGTCTACTGTAGACGATCTAACCCAGCAGTACATGCAAACTCCACGCCGTCGCGGCAGCAATCAAAGCACGTTTGTTTGCGGACAGTGTGCTGGAAAGGATACGGACCCTACCGGAGTGAACAACATAAATCTCAAGTGGCTCTAGTGGCAGGAACAAGAGTTTTCGCTCGTTTGTCGACCTGCTATCGGTGTACTTTTCATGTACTCTGCGAGAAAACGGTGAGTACCACATGAACTTCGCTATCAAAATGAACACTACATGCTATACTCTCATCATTACACATGTTGTTGATTAATCGTGCTTCTGTTCTATGTTCGTCAGAACGTTTTAAAGGTATACCAAATCTTGAAATACACAACCAGTATAAAAAACTGCTCTGTAAACTGCTTTTCTGTTCATTGAAAATCTGTTAAACGTTTAAGCAAACCCGATGAAGTATAAGTGAAATTTTGAAACTTGGTGCTATCCACTCCCAAAACGCAAGAACATCTACGTACAGTGTGAGAAAAAAAAACCTATACAATTTACAAATTACTTAGTACCAGAGATATTTTGACAGGTATTTTGGATAAGTTCTCCTGTGTCTTTTGGTAGCAGTTTAATTAAATTATGTTTCATGCATGACTGCACATGCGGCAAATAAGGAAATGCGACTTGCGCCAACTGATCAGAATTGCCTTTGTTTAGGTTGTGGCTTGTCCCTGGCTTGTCCATGTGGCTTGGCATTACGAACATTTGATTTAGCGGTGGCACGAATTGGACATCTTGCATTTGGAAATTGCTGGCGGAAGCTTTGGAACACAACCGTGGCACTTAACAAGTAGACCTTTTGCTGGGGTGTGAGCTGAGAACGAGCTATGCTTTACGTTGAAGAATAGCCCACAAGATGTTTCATTGTACGTATGTTCAAAGAGGCTCTGTTGATCAGATCCTTGACAACAACCACTGGTTTAAATCCGTTTTTTTACCGAGCAACACTGAATTGGCGCACGTCGTGTTTCATCCGACACCCTTATTTGCCTCATGTGCGGTCATGCATGAAACATAATTTAATTAAACTGCTACCAAATGACACAGGAGAACTTATCCAATATACATGTCAAAACATCTCATATAAATATTGGTACACTAAAACAAAACAAGTATTTTTAAAAGTGTATCCTTTTTTGACTCACACTGTATACCTTCAGGGCTCTATAAAAAGTCATTAAGGGGATTGTGAATAATTAGCGGGTTTTTAAGGGCTTTTTCGCACTACTTTTCCCCACACAAAATCTTTAAATAGTTCTCAGATAGTATTCGAAACCACAAACCCTTGCCCTCTGAAGCAGAGGTTTTGAGTTATTGGCTCTCTCGATCAACGTGGTAGCACAAGATGATCGAGAGTTCAAAATCTTCACGCCTCGAAGCAGTTGAGTATAGGTTGAAATCTCAGCAATAGCGTTTTTTACGTAAACCTTTATTACTGTAATTTCTTGGGAAGGCGCTTTAAATGTGCATTGAATTGTTTGCAGATAATGTTTTTTAAACAGTTCCCGAAACGACCGCTTTATGCATGTAAAAAAGTCACAGCAAACTAATCCCAAGAAATTCAAACTTCGTTGTTTTTGTACAACTGTGAAAAACCGTTCGTATCTGCAATACACGCATACTGTTAAAGTATACACCAACGTATTACAAACATTGTGTATGCACTCACTTTCAAGTATCGTTTTCTTCAAAACGATACCATCTCGAGGATTAGAACTCCAAGGTGTATTTTTTTTACCAATTATCTAATCATTAACAAGTCAATAAGTAGGACCTTGCATGGGTCATTGTAAATTTTACAATGGCCTATAAATACACAATTGAGGGAGAGGGGGCATTTTGGCAACACAGACCATAATATTTTATAGAAAATACCTTTGTCTGGTCTCAAAATAAAAGAAATAAGTTTCAGTTGTTCTGAAAAGATAACTTAGGCCCAAAAATTGTTACAAATAGTGTGACAACATGCCTTTCTAAAAACAATGTGTACAAATTTCCAATATACGCTCGTAACTGGGACGGCCTAAAATGTAACACAAGTGTCCGTCCCGTTTGGTTACGAGCGTATATTGGAAATTTGTACACGGGTTTTTTAGAAAGGCATGTTGTCACACTATTTGTAACCCTTTTGGGGCCTAATAAGTTATCTCTTCAGAACAACTGCAACTTATTTATTTTATTTTGAGACCAGACAAAGGTATTTCCTCAAAAATATGGTCTGTGTTGCCAAAATGCCCCCTTTACTGTGGAAAGACCCAATTACTTACGCTGGGATGAGTAATTAGTTGGTTCAACTAAATGACGTTCGCGCAATGATTTATAAAAAGAATTAGGATATATGACTTATATGCAAGTTTGGAAAAGACTACCAATAACGTAAAGTATTTATCACTAATACATCGAATGGGAAAGAGCTACTTACCTGGTCATGACTTATAGACGATGTGTACAATACCTATATGATTAAAATGATTGTTCCCCAAATGAATGGTTTATTACCCCATATGCACGCTAACTTTGTGTTTAAATCAGATTTGCACTTTCCGATGGTCGATATGTCTATAAAGAAAACAATAGTTATCTTGAGCGCTATATATATTTGCACACATTATACCTCCATGATTGCAAAGGTATCATACGTGTCGTTTTCTGGGTTGACGTACCAGGAAAATACGTGCGCCTCAAAGAAATATTTAGCCTATACTTAAGCTCATGCTACAATTTTGCTCAAAAATAACCCTACGAATCTGTTCAGCGATCCGTGCAAATGTCTCGGCTGCGCTGATGGCGTCGGTTTGGTTTAACCATGCAAAGAATACGCTTGTTGTGTTTGCTCATTTCGCACGTATTTTACATAATAGTAGGTTACTTTGCACCATTTGCTATAAATGTCGGGCTTTAATTGAATACAAGTCATTAACTCCGTATAGATTTTTAAAGCACACGTAGCAGATGCGGATCCAGTCTTCCTGAAATACAGGAATACAGTGGAATTCAGGGTATTGTATTCCTGTATTTTAATGAGGCTTGATCCGCCTCTGCGTAGGCATACCACGACATGTATAGGGCAAAGGCATGGCCGTGTATTAGATTCTACTCAAACTTTACAATGGGCCTCAACAAACTTTGAGTAGTTTTATATCACAGTGAAATGCTATAAATATCGTGATACGTGAAAACATTTTTGTCACATTAAAATAGAGGTTTTTTTTATTTGTATTATTATTCATGGTTTATTAAAAATGCACTAAGCAGCCAAAAGGTTGAACTACAGCAATTTTACAACTATAAAACTGGTACAAATACGAATAATTTCAAGCATCATAAAACTACATTAAAATACAGGTAAAAGTTACAACAGGACAAATCGAAAAATAAAAAATCAGAAACCACACACATACAAACCATGGAGAATACATAGAAATAAGCGACCTACACACACTGTTCATTAATACTATATTAATTTATATAATACTATAATGTATATAATACTATAATTTAAATAATACTATACATATAATACTCCTTTTGAAAGCACGATTAATGTATGAAGAGCATTGATACACACTTGACTGATGTGTACCTTACCAAGCGTCTGCACCCACCACCCCCAGCCCCCAGTCAACGCCCCTGTTGTTAATGCTTGAGAATGTTAGGTTTATCAGTAAGCTCCTTATATTGCAGATTATAATAATGCCACCACAATGTGATACGGAATTAGCCGATGTAAAAGTACGAATTGCCATGACGAATAATTCTGTTTTGCTGCTCGTATAATATTAATTTTGGCTCTCCATATCCCATTGTTCGTCGAATATATGGCGATGACCTAGTGCAGTCCAAGGACACTTTTTGTTTAAGATACGCGACTAAAAATATCTACTGTTGTTGTGCCGCGGACTCTGGATAGGCCTATACCTCGATCCGGAAAATCGTTGCTGAAATTTCACGCACAAAATCAGATTATAATGAATCACACATATAACTACATAATAATGTCGGTACACTGTAAACATAAATTCATCAAAATAACGTCAACTAGTCATATGAGACATCATTTTGACTTAGGTCAAAATGATGTCTCATATGAATAATTAACGCTGTTTTGACTAATTTATGTTTACAGTGTACACTTGTATTGAATCATGTTTGTAAACAATTTTGCGGTTGTAGAAAGTGGAATGTGCAATATAGAGTCGAGTAGAATTGGCGATGTTGGGCGATGAAAGGGCTCCAAAAACCGATGCAAAACCCCATGCAAGATATGAAAAAAACATTCCATATGTATGTGAATAATTATGTTCTAGTGCGCTGCACATTATAAAGGACTTATGGAACTTCGCAGCCCCTAGGCTGAGTTGCCTGAAGCTCATAAGTGTGTTCCACATCGAGATACCGAGGTGGCGTCATTGGCAAAAAAAGTGCTCTAAAATCTCTAAAAGGAGCGTGTTCAGAAAAAATGGATTTCGTTTTAACCTAACAATCTTATAAAATACCTCCCAAAAATACTATCCATGGGAAGAAAACAGGAAATTTGCAATCTCCAATTTGGATGTGGAAGCAAACAGGTTGGTGTAATTACTGTACTGCTCTATATGGAACCAGATTAACTAGTTTTGACGATATCCTTAAAAATATACGGATTGAGAACGCGAAATTTCAGAATGGTAATGAGAAAATATGATATCAAAATCTCAATATCCATGGAAAAATGGGTGGCAAAAAAAATGTGTTCTTGTCACGCTCCTTTAAAAGCGGTACAAAACACACTGGAGGAACGGCTTTACATCCCTTCTGAGGAATGGAGCAAATAATATTAGGAGCAAACGTGGTTAGGTGGCATGCCTGAGGACACAGGTACCATTCGCCACTCCAGTCGTCAGACACCAAAGTGTTGCGAGCTGACGACCCAAACAATTCGGCCACGCTACCCCGTACGCTTCCAATACCTTTTCGATGCGCAACTTGTTTACCTAGTGCGCAGTGTCAGTGCTCGCAATACATCGGCTTTGTGGCTTAAGTTAGTCCTGTTCTAAGGTTTAAAAGGAATCCAGTGATGTTATATAGGGCGGAATCGCAAGAAAATAAACTGTGGACAACCTATCCATACAAAGTTTGTAGAAAAATTCTTGTGAGTAACTCGCATGAGCTTGTTTTTACTGAAACAGGGAATGAAAACTCGCGTTGTATTATCCAGTCATGATTATCCAGTCATGATTATCCAGTCATGCGGCCGTCGTATATAGCACGCTACCTCCGCTGATGTATTAAAAACAGAATGCAGTGTTTTGCATACGCCCTCGAGAACTATTTAAATGGGCACATGAACTGAGCACCGGTTTTCTCTGCAACACATTTTGTTCTCCGGGCCTGAATTTGATACATTACGTGTATATAGACATTGTGTATTCATATCAAATAAAACTGTTCAGCATGCATGTATGTTGCGATACAGTGCTTCTTGGAAAATTCTGAACATACGTTGAATGACAGTAAACATGAAGTGAATTTACAGAAAGTTTTGTAAATTGTGTTTTACAATGACAGGGGCTTTTCTTGGAAAAATGCTACATCTGCTGCATGTGGTCAATATGTGGATTGGGTTTTCATTCCCTGCTTGATTCCCATGTTTTTTTGTCCACGCGCTAGTGTGCGTGTTATGTTTTTTTTGCTGCAACTGCAACTTGGAAATTCTGTTTTATAGCATTTCCTGCCCATGGTGCACGAAGAACATACAGTAGTGAGGTAGCTGCAAACCGGCAGAGACTTCAGTCGGCTAATCTCAGTAGCCTAACTTGTTTCTGTTAGGGGACAGCATTCGAGAAAAAAAGAAGAAAACAAGAAGAACCGTACACACAGAAAAAAATACACAAGTTGTGTAAAATCTTACCTAATTCCGAAGTGCTATACGAACCTGCTAATAGCTAGGTAAAACTTTACACAACAGAGGTAAGGCTAAGATTTTACACATAAGTTGTGTAATTTTTACCCTGTGGCTTGGTAAAGATTCTTTATTTAATATTATTTTGTTAGTCTTGTGTTGGCGGTGGTCGACCATCGATGAAGTCGGTTCAGATGAAATGAACAAAAATCTTATAGAGTCGGACTTACTCAGCCAGAGGAGGGAACAAGGACGTAAAAAGGACAGCCGTGACATATGCACAATGAGGCTTTTCGTGTAGGCCTACATTAAAATATGCCAACAGACCAGTTGCGTACGTGATAGATTTGCATAAATCCTAGAGTCACGCCTTATATTTGCATAAATGCTAGAGTCCCATTCTTCGCGCGATATATGGCGCTCGCGTACGATCACGAGTGTGTCAAGCACTATGCTATATCTGGCAAATCGGTCTGTTTCCAGGTGGTGCACGCTGGTGCATGGCAACCGTGCTGTACCTAAAATATCTCGCACATTACCCTATGTATTTTTAAGCTGGACCATGTTGATTGAACATGTTTGATCGGCAATTTCAAACCACTGAGTCACATAGGCTAACCCAAAATCGTTTCTCCACTTTCTTGAATGTATCATTGCAGTTTGGAAACGTTCCAGCTTTCAAAGTTGACATTGATTTCAAGTTTAAAAAAAAGGTTCTATTTCGTTACCTTGACGAAAATTCACGATGAGTACATGTTTTAACATGTTCATTTAAACAAGTAATTTCGGATGGTCCAGTTAAAAAATGCATAGAGTAATGTGCGAGGTATTCCAGGTACCGCACAGACTTTTGCGCCGGTTACTATGTACAGCTTGCATCACCTGGAAACACCCGATTTGCCAGATAATCTGGTGCTTGAGTCACTCGTACGCGAGCGCCATAGCACTCTAGGATTTATGCAAATCTATCACGCAACTCATGGTCTATTACAGTCAAAACTAGTAATTCGTGATCCAGGGGATTTGCGACACTTGGAAATACATTATTTGAATACTCAAGTTTAACATTCATGAATTAAAAGTCATTCAAAGAGAATTGTCATTCAAAGAGATCTCTGTTTTGGAGAAAGAATACACGTACACAGACTAGTGTTGTTGTGTTGGTAACGGAATGTAATTTAGCTGTGCGTGCACGTCGGCCAGTCATACACGCTGAGGTCATACAAATGGTTGTGAGAGTTGCATGGCTGCAATGTACCGGTATACGACTCCCACATGGTTCGCACTGTCGCAGAATCCATTGAACTTCTGGATGTTTTTCAATGCAAGCCTACCCTAAATAACGTGTCCCAGATATCCCTTCTACCTCTGAGTATCATCCCTCTCCTCAACAAGCCACGATTTTGTGGGATTTTTCTTTATTTTTCTCCGCACCTATACAGTACCGGCCAAACGTTTTGAAAACTACACCTGTTGAAAACTATGTTTAGTAACATTTTACAGCATTTTATGCCCAGTACAAAAAACACATTATGCAACCAATATATTCAATGCATGTCATAGAAATGTCTCTTTATCTTTCATTCCTCAAAATAGCCACCTCTGGCTTCATATTTAAAAAAGTAGCCTCTGAAGGTCAAACAAGTTTTAAGAAGTATACAATGAATACAATATTGTATTATGTAACAGATTATGTGTAATAGGTTCTTTTGCATGTGTTCTGACTGTTCTCTGATTTTATGAGGTACTTTGTACTAGCTGAATGCACAGTATTGGCACCAGTCAGTTCTTGACCACTATCAGATAGCTATCTAGTCTATATTTGCCTTTCTTGCATACACAACTGTTGTAAAATGGCAAAAAGACCCCAGTTGAGTAAAGAAAAGGGCAAGCTGTGATTACTCTACGAAATGATAGTCAATCTTACAGACAAATTGCAAATACATAGTTTTCAACAAGTGTACTCAAACTTTTGGCTGGTACTGTACTTTGAACAACGTTAAAGGGACAAACCGGCTTTGTTTGGCTAATTTGGGCTCGAAATAGACCCATACATGATTCTGAAAGTCTTACCGAAATAGACTGAAGAGAACCTGAAAAGAAACCACCATATTTGGCCGTTTATAAGCATTTTTAAAATAAATCGAGGTCACGTGATTTATCGGAACCAGATTCTGGTTCCGAAAAATCACGTGTCCTTGGAGTTAGTTTTATTACCAGCCGTATGGCCGTGTGATACACAGTCCTGAAGTTTATAACTGCAGTACTGCATCAAATTCAGCTCTGATTTTTTTTAAAATGTTTATGAGTATTTTACAAAAGAGACTATTTATTCAGGTTATTAAACAAAGTTAAACATAACTCTGAAAAATCGAACATAAAATGTTGACATCGATGACATCGAGGAACCGAAGCGGATTCCACCGTGGACAGTCTACCGGACAAAGTGACATTAAGCCCCCGGCACACACACGTTGCCCGCCCAAAACCGGTATGAGTGCCGTGGAACTACAATTATACGTTCGTGAAGACAAACCATGAATGTCAGCTCCTCTACGGAAAACGGAAAAACCCATTCGGTCGTCCAGGCTGTGAAATCTTCAGCAGAAAATGAGAGATATCCAAAGCAAAAAGCTGCCAAATGAAGTCTATGAAGAGCGAATCGTTTCCGACAAAGCTGTGAGTCTCGCGCGATAGTAAAGCGTATAACTCGACTATGAACCGTTTTTATTTATTTTAAGCTTTTGTGGTTAATTACGGGACATTTTGACGATATTTTTTTGACAAGGACCATCAAACAATTATTGTCAAGGATGCTGTATCACTACATTTCGTAAACAGTAGGCCGGTGTGTATCTTTAACGACGTTTGACCAACAGCCATTCCAAACATGGCGCGAAATGAGCGAGCGCGCGCACATGGCGTAACATTATTGTTTGGTAATTTTTACCAACCTGCAGCCGATTTCACGAAACTTTACGCAATTGCGTAAGTCCACTTATGCCATAAGTTATTGCGTAACTTGCGCAATAAGTTAATAAGCGTTTCACGAAAGATGCGCCACATCAGGATGTGGCGCAACTCGCCGACTTACGCCATAAAATGTGGCGTAACTTGCGCAATGGTTTTTGGTGGCGTAAGTTGGAAAAATGTGTCGTAGGACAGTGGAAAATGGCGATAATGCAGCTAGCTACACGTGCTTATTTACCGCATCGTCAACGAACTGAACCCCAGCCTTCCGTTTGTAGAAAACGGCCTTTATCGGTGAAATCTGCGACTCGACGCATTATGACTCGCGACGGCAGCCATGATGACCGTGCAAAATTTGTGAAAAACAACGACGTATGTTTTATGTACGACTATTTTATCAAGCGCAAGCATCAAATAGTCGTTGATAAACTAGAAATTAGCCTCATCCTAGAAGATACAAGTGCTAAAGTGAAAAAATAAACGTTGCGCAGCTAAGAAGAGTTTCGTGAAATCGATTTTAAGTAATTGCGCAGCTACGGCATAACTTTATGGCGTAAGTCTTGCGCCATAACCGTTTATGGCGCAAGTTACGCACTGTTTCGTGAAATCGGCTGCTGGTCAACAAGGATTAGACATTCTATTTTGTAAAACGTACATGGGCTATGTAAACAAATACAAAACGTGTGTAAAATCGTGGTTTACATATAAATTTGGTTCGCTTTATTTTACACAACAGAGTAGTACTTTCTTTCGACGTTGCTTTACTTAAATTGTGTAAAAATGTACCAAACTTTTTTTACCTAATTATTTTTAACTATTCATTTTGTGTGTGTACTTTTTAAGATACCAAAAAATTGTAAGATACCAAACATTAACAGCTGCGTCGTATCTTGTTAGTTATCATTTCATAAATAAGTGGTTGGTACTGCAAAATCGGAATATAGAATTAAGTAACGACAAAGCCGTGCTAAAGCTTTTCAACTTGCACTCATCAGAGCAAAACGCAAGAATGGAGTTGGTACGCTATCGATATAATATAAGGCTGAGAGCAGAAATGACGTGTTCAGAATGCTGCGCGCTGATTGGTCAAGCTGACAAGAGCAGGAAGCACACTACTGCGCAAGCGCAGTTAGACCACATGTAGCGTGTAAACAAATTCTTTCTGGCGACATAACACAGGTTTAGTGAAGTGAATGTATCTAGGTTCGAGCATGTGCAGATGCATGATGCTGCCTGATCTGGCCAGTACAGTGAACTCCTGTTCGCTGTATTGTTTCGAGCACTTTGGGTGATCAAGCAAGTGTTGTCCTATAGCAGATGTGCATTCGGGCTGTGTGGCAGCTTTGCAAGCGTTCTTGCAGACACGCGACGGCTGTTTTCGGGAAGCAGGCATGTTGCTGCGGATGGAGGAGGGAACATGCTGTTTAATACGATCTGCGAGTCGTTGAGACGTACGTCCTACGTACCGAGCTTCACATCGGCACTGAAACTCATAAATAACATTCAAGTTGTGTGGTAGGTAGTACGTGTTTACGGACTGCCGGAAGTAACTTGCGCGCAGTGAATATTACACGTGGCTGAACTGTGTAGTAGGCGCGCGTCACGGCTTTAGTCACTTGTTGTTCGAAAGTTTGTGAAACTTTTCCTCTCCACGTTACTTTAAGATACACGGGACATCTGTTCGGTCCGTGAAGTCGCGATTTAGAGCGGTATTAAGCAAACACGTATCCCTCTCGCTCGCGACTTCACGGACCGAATGCACATCTGCTATAGGACAACACTTGCTTGATTACCCGGAGTGCTCGAAACAATACAGCGAACAGCAGTTCACTGTACTGGCCAGAGCACGCAGCATCATGCATCTGCACATGCTCGAAGCTACATACATTCACTTCACTAAACCTGTGTTATGTCGCCAGAAAGAATTTGTTCACACGCTACATGTGGTCTTACTGCGCTTGCGCAGTTGCGTGCTCCCTGCTCTTGTCAGCTTGACCAATCAGCGCGCAGCATTTTGAACGCGTCATTCCCGCTTTCAGCCTTATATCATATCGATATATAGCGTACCCACGCCATTCTTGCGTTTTGCTCTGATTAGTGCAAGTCGAAAAGCTTTAGCGTGTCTTTGTCGTTACTTAATTCTATATTCCAGTTACCATTTCTGTGATTAATCACTTTTTTTGAGGCGAAAATATTTTCGATTCAAACATCCATTCTTCAAATAAGCACAATGTCTTACTTTGTATTTTTGCTTGTTTTATTCAATCTACCGATGCCCTGGGCATAATTTTGAAAGACGCATGCATCTCTAGATTGGGAGAAACATTCCCCTCAGGGGACATCTCCACAACCTTTTCCATCATCCGTCATTTTGTTTTCTTCGGCTTACTACATGGATTAATCTCCGCACTCATTACTCTTAGGGGACATGCGAAGCTTCCAATGTCAGACTGTAATTTTGTCACCTTAATACCTGATCCCCGGTCTTTTCCCCAAATGGCTATACTGCGCACGCCACGAGGGAAATCATAGGGTCAATAACCGCTATAATGGTAATATTCCTTTTGTCTATTAAACACACTTTATCTCGATCTCATGAAAGCATCCAGACAAGCCAATTCAGTATAAATGTCAATTAATTTGGGAATACATTCAAGTGTCCCCATAGGTTTCCATGGAAAAAGAAATTAATAAAAGGTTATACTGTCTGAACAAAAGATCTGAACTATTTGTTTGGGGAAAAATCAACATGGATTATATTATGGCTTATGGTCCGTTTAACACATTTATCTCACTATATACTTTGATTTGAAATAAACGAAATGCGTGTCGTTTTAATTGTGTTTCGTTTAGATATTATTGTTTGTACTTGTGGTTTTATTTGTTGGTATAACCGCCCGCAAACAATTTGACATTTGGACTGCAAAACGTGAGAAGTAATAAGCCAGTCAGTTAATCAATTGCGAGGACTGAACATATGACTTTGATATCGGCTTTGCACGGGGCGTCATGGCGCTTTGGGGATCTATTGTCACATCTTTTAAAGGATCGTGAAAAATCACATCAGGGTGCACGGTGTGCTGTCATTTAAAAAAAAAGAAGGGAAATCGGCATCTAATTTACAAAATTTAACCTCTTTGGTTACACATCCATGAGCATGTTCAAGCCCGTTTGTGTTAATTCCATGACGCGACAATCATTCAATGTGTGTATTGTTCCATTTCCATCACGTTTTTTTATTTCTTGTTTGTTTTCCTGAATCCATGACCATGCCAGATATTTGACTGTGTATTAACATTAAATCCATATAAAATGACAAAAACCAAATTATCTTTAAATCCTCATTACATCATTTGTAGTGCCCCAAAGTTTTACTTCATGAGTTGACAAGAACAACCAGATTAAAATTGCCAAGCGAAGGTGCTTTAAAAATCGTTCTCAAACTATTTTTACCACTCATTCAACACAAAACAATGCATGGATTTGTAAGGTTTTCTGAGGTTTTATTACTACATCTCTGTGGCTGATTTTTGTACAAGGCAGTTTATCACCATTGTTCTTTAGCTATGTAATGCTGTTATTCCTAGAGTCCATAAAAAAAGTTTCATCTGCAAATGATATAATGGGCATTTAAATGCATTGGCGCCCGGCGCGGCGCCTGCACCTTTTCCCCATGCAATGATTTGCATTGTCGACACGTATTTCAAGCCTTTAGGTTTCAAGATTTTCGTTTTGATTGAGCGCTGATTTCTCTCGAAAGTTTGTTCATGACATCTGGCGTCTCCAGCGTGCAGTTCCCAAGTCTGCTCCAGGAATCTGCTGCGGACAAATGCCCCAAATCCCCATGGCCATTTAGTTCTGACGTGATATTTGCCTGGAAGAATCACATACATGTATACAGTACTTTGAACACTATTTAGCATTTTGCAGGACTGAGGCTGGGGAGAAGACCAACAGACCAGCTACATACAGTAGTAGGCCTACTTCACCTTACCATGTACTTTAGTTGGTATACAGATTATAAAACAATCAAATTGCAGTTTGGGACTATAATGGGGCGACAGCTATAGGCAATGGACACCCTGTAACACATTGGTGATGTCTATGCTTGCATGAACGAAAGTATTTTCACATCACACTACTTTTTTCCTATACAAGTTGAATCAACCTTATTGACGTTCTCAGTGCATTATGAGATTGGATGACAAAATTGCCCGACTCAAACTTGGCAACCTTTTTAACTCATTTTCACGAAAACCAAAATGAGTTTAAGAATCAAACTCCCACCACTTTATCTTCGATACATATCAAACATAATGACTGGGAGAGTCAGAGTACGCGCTCGCAGCTCGGTATGCGCAATGCAACATGCGCCGTGTCGGCACGGCGCTCGTTTGCTTTGGATAAGGCGTGCTACACTCAGCGGCGTAGCCATGATATTTTTTTCACGGGGGGCGGGGCGGGGCGGGGCGGGGCCACAGGGGGCGCATTGGTTTTTAGTGGGGTGGGGTGGGGGGAGGTGGGAAGGGGGGCTGGGGAGGGGGGGGGTGCGCGGGGGTCAGGGGGTGGGGGTGGGGGGGGGGGGGGGGGTTGGGGGGGGGGGGGGCGGGGCGGGGGGCAGGGGGCAGGGGGCTGGGTGACATCTCCCGTTCCACCTATAATCAGGTCATACAGCACTCTCGGCAGACATCCAGTCAGTTACAGCGAGGTATATCATTTTCATAAATCCCTTTTTTCCCCAACTTTTTCTTGCCTTTTTTAGGGCATTACACAAAAAAAACATGTATCGGGATTCCCCCCCCCCCCCCCCCCCCCCCCCCCGCCCCCCAGGCCTCTCCGTAGCAATGCCGCTGGCTGCACTGTATATTTTCAGCTGATCGCGGTTCTGTGCTTTGCCTCAGTACTCCCGCAGTTAAGTTACATATCGTCAGGCAGACATGTCACGAGGCCAATTATTTAATGAATCCAGTAATTTGATTAGAGTTTGGTTAATGCACAAATAGCACCCGGCCACCACAACGATATACACGTCAAGCGCAAAGTGAGCTAAAAAGTGAGCAAAAAAGTGGGCTAAAAAGTGGGCTGAAAAGTGGGCCTATACGATTTATTATCTAATTTTGCACTTTATCACCGTGCGCCACTAAATCATGCAATAGATCCTTTTTGTTTACATTCACATCATATATAACGACAAAACCTGGCCACAGACAGGGCCACCGGTGCAAAACGGGTATAGCACATGATGACAGTCAATGCTTTCCATCATTACGCAATTAATTGCGCAATTATAATTCACTTCATTAAAAATGCAGCCATACATGTAGATGTAGGCCACAAATACATGTAGATAGCCCGCATTGACCCGTGTCACACGTGCATCCACACGAAAACAAGTGACTTATTGCAGACGAGAAAATATCCTCGCTTTGTCTGCATGCCTTTCGCGTTCATCTCACCATCTGCTGATGGCGACTTTGGAGCACGTTTGTATATACTGTTTATGTTCTTCCGAACGTGGGTACCCGTATATTCAGAGCACTTTCTGTTTTTCTGCTCGATTGTACTTAAAGGTCACTTAGGCCTATAAATTGTCTGGTCTCATATCGCGTTTCACATTTGAAATAAATATGTGACTGAAAGTGGAACGGCATCGTTTCATGTCATTTAATTTCACCATTTTTGTCCACAATTTCCCGATTGGAAATTGTTAACTATAGCTCATTTCTAAAGCAATGAGTTAGACAAACCTACAAAAGTTATCAAAATTTTATTAAAATTTATTTGATAAATTACCGTTAAAGCCGCCATTAGGAATGCTGGGGCATAATTATTACTCATCATATAAACGATGCGGCCCCTGACGTCACAACAAACCAAAACATTCCCGGCGTTATGCGCACGCATCATGTTTTACACCTTTCCACCCACACCAAATGTTTGTTTCAATTGGGGGGCGGGGTGGGGGCGTTACCAGTCAGTTTTATATCAGCTTGTTTAGGTTACTGGCGGAAACACAGAGAATGCATTACATTTTTTGTATTAATTTTTTATTAAGTCAGAGTATGGCGTGAGGGCAGAATTTACAGCTGTTGCGTAATAGTTAACGTGAGCGATAGCGACAGATGAGTGACATTTTTTTGTTTTTCTTACTCGAAGTACGGTAGATAGATAGATGGCAAGTCGCTGCACAGCTATCCACTGTAAAAATTTGCGGGCAATTGTTTACAGTGTAATTTCACCAATGTCTTAAAGCTAATAAAGCCGAACATAACTAGTCATTTATCACCACTTGAGAGAACTGATTTTCAACGATGCGTCATAAGATAGGAGATGGTCTATAGCCGGTTGGAGACGCTATGTCGCGGACGGATTCGGTCATTTGCGGACTCTGGGTAAATAAGGGCAGTGAATTTCTGCCCCACACCCCTCAAGGGAAAAAAGTAACGTGCCGTGATTTTTTTACCCCAAATGTATACAATTATTTCATGCCTCAGACGAAAGTGAGTTCACATATCCCAGGCTTCGATCAGGATCGGCTCGAAGCAGACTGGTTGATGACAGATCTGCGCAGATCTGGATGCGGATCCGTTTGAAACAAACACGCCCTTGGTGTTGCTATGCTGTGATGTGCTGCATCCTATATATAGTTGGCTTTTATTAGTACATCTATAAGGTTGCAACCAAGTAAATAGGGCTCCCATATAGAACCAATGCTAAATGCCCAATTTTCTAAAATCATTTAAAAATACTCACAACTCTCTCAGTGTCTGGGGACAACAACCAAAATACTCATTGAAATATCATCTTTTAAATTTTGTTCAATTTTATAGGTAATCCATCACTTTTATTTCCTAATTTCCACATGAAACAAAACTAAGAAAAATAGGGCAACTTTCACGAACTACATTCTCCAAAATGTTTATAGTTGGAAGAAAAAATAACCCACATTACGATGATGGCCAGTTTCCCCACTAGCCCACACTCCTTCAGCTAGCAACCCTCTCTAATGAAGAATAATTTGAGGGCGTATAAAATATTCATGAGCTAGGAGCACTGATCTCTGCCATTTACTTGGGTGCACCCCTAAACCGGTCTCTGTTGTAATTGGTCGTCGTTATGCGCACGCATCCTGTTTTGCATAAATTTGATTTGGTAATGTGCCAAATGTCACATAATTCAAAGATATGCGGTCTACAGAAGCCACAAGGGGAACATTTTATGTGCGTTTTCTGTTACAACGATCACAAAATAACAGGCAGGACAGTGTATGATCGTTATGAGAGAAGGAATGTATTAGCAAACCTGTAAAAGTCATTATTGTCCATATTTTAAAATATTTTCTTCTGAAAGAATAAAAAAAAAAGAGTACACTGTACGCAAACATAATAGACTACTAAAGTGTGACGTCAGTTGCCATAGTTATTAGGTGTGAACATTCGATTCGCTGGTAATCTAAAACATCCATTTCTAAAGCGCAGGGAAACAGTTCACTGGTTTTAGTGTAGACCCATTAACCTTGGCAACACACAAAGGGTCACTTTAGTGGTCTATTGAAGTAAAACGTGAGCGTTAACCATAGCAACGGTTCAGTGTCCCCGTTGTGACCTCACGACTCTGACAGCGAAATATTCGCAAATAAATTAGCTGAGAATCGTTTTAAAAATACATTTTGACGCCATTGTGTCATGACCATTGTTTTATAGATTCCGCTGATACCATATACCGTACAAATTAATATTGTTAATTTTGCGTTAAAGGCCCACTGTATCACTGTATCATTCGCAAAGACCCCAAAAGTGAGTCAACGAGTTGACAGGGAAAACCTTCCTCAAAGTAAAGATTGAATTGGTAGCAACTATCCAATGAAATGTTTCTGCCCGAGATTATATAATTTTACCAGAAAATAATCCATCAAGATAAAATTATTTAGATCGTTTGCAAACGATTTACTTCTCATCGGGCCCAATTTCGTAGAGCTGTTTAAAAGCCCATTTTTTGTTAACCGAGCATCGGGCTATTTCATAGACATCGTTAACAGTAAGCAACTGAAAACCTGCTTTAACCGCAGATCCAAATTTTGACGTGAAATAGCCTTAAAGGAGTACTGTCATTAAGGACAAAGATGGCTTTGAAACAACCCCAAGTAGTGACTTGTTAGTGTACCGATTTTCATTTTGCATGTTTCCACATGGTTTATAAGTAAAGCCAGGAAAAGGGGGAAAAATTACCCCGTTTTGTTTTTATTCAAGCCCCGTTTTCGCGCTCCAATACCCCGAAGGACATGACGTCACGCCGGCTGCGTTTGTATTGCTGGTACTTTGCACGGCCCTCTGGCAGCGAAGCTTTTCCGGCCGAACAAACGTTGTGTCGTGTGTACGTACCATGTGATCGACCACGGAATTTCCCAAACGAGCGCGGACGGCATACAGCAGGAAAACGATGCAATTTCAGGACACAGAAAAATCGAAGGGTTCATGTTCGAACCGGAGTATACAGAAGGAGAACTACAAAACCACCATCAAAATATCAAAACATGTTGACAAAACCAATGCCGAAGAAGAGCGAGTCGGGAAAATTGCAGCGCGGCGTGCGTGGGTATGGTACCCTGTAGCTGGCTGTATGCAGCTAGCTAGCTAGCTAGCTAGATCAGGCAGCCGCGCTGACGTCACGATGAAAAGCGCCCGCTAGCGGTAGATGGTGGAGAACGGCTGGCACAGAGGTTCGCTTTTAGTGTCATGGCGGCGCCCAGAAGTCATGTTTATTTTAATTTTTAAAAAGATGTATTCGTCATATGACAGAAATGTCCATGTTATCATTTAAAACAAACTCTAATGTACAAAATGAGACAATTTTATCATCTTCTGACAGTACCCCTTAACGTTAGCACAACTTTTCTGCTACAGTAAGCACACGTTTTCAGCTAGCGCTTATACAGCTCTATGAAATTGGGCCCTGGGCGGTCCGAAATGGGCGCTGTGTACTGGGCGTGTGTGCTGTTTCAACGCGATGCAATGGGTCGCGCGTACACGCAGTATGACGCACAGAGTATACGCGACTGACTGAGAAGGACTATTTAAAACACCCCGCCAAGACCGGCAAAACGCATATGGATTTTCATGTTTTTGGAAAACGTGGTACATTTGACAGAGCTGAAATTTCTTCGGATGAGTTTGTTGATGTCTTTCTTTTGATTTATACTGGGTTTTTTTCCCAGAATCGCTCCAAAACAGATCATCTATAGGGCCTTTAAATTCCAATGCACCGCAGACTAAGGATATTTTAACTAATGTCTATAATACAGTAAAACAGTAATGTCCGTTGCGATTTCCAAATGCAACAGAAACAACCAACATCAAAATGTGCAAACTACTGGTTACAACTCATACAAATTATATGGAATGTATCAAGTGTACCTTCAATCATTATTTCAACACGTTCCCGTTACTTCCCCGCGTTTGTCTGTGTTTTGAGTACGTCCGGTATACCGTTTTCTGTCGTCCCCAATGTCGAGTGTACTTTCGTTACTCTCCAGAACCACATATGCTCAGAAAATGAAATGGATTTACATGCTCTTAACTTATTGTCTTATAATGCCCCCTCTTTGACAACATGAGACGACAAGTGCTTCAATCGTACCGCTGATGGCCGGACACAAAATCCGCTACAGCTTGTGGCTTCAAGCACGCTGGCTGTCTGACCCGTGGGTCCATTAGCACGGAAAGTGCAATGCACTGACGTGTTGTGACAACTTGGCATTAGTCAATAATCAGCGGCTGAAGGCAAGACAAAGCAGGAGAGCGAGGCAATTGGTGACAGGGTTTAATCGTTATAAAATGGGAAATAACGTTGATAATGGAAGGCGCGAAATCTAATCGTGTCGATGTCGCGAATTTGGAATACACGCACGCTGTAGTCAATAACATTCATAATTTTTAAATAATAGCCTACAAATCAGAATCTTAAACGTTTGGAAACAACATGTCATAGTTGCTATACGGCGCAGTTACATTTGCTGTCCTAATTTAAAGCACTGATACAGATACAGTGTATTACACGGACATGGCAAATAAATTAACTTTAGTGAATAGCGTTCGACGTGTTATTTAAGCAAAATGCTTTCCTAAATGTGTATACATGATCCATGGGTGACAGCATAATTCGCAACTCATTGAACATTTTTATCGGCTTTGACATACTCATCACAGTTTGAAAAAAGGTCACAATGAAAGTTATAGTAAAACTATTTACACGTATCTTCACGTCCCGAAACGTTTTCATAGCAAAAACATCATTGCACAACCCACCCCATAAATTTACTATGTTTTATTTAGCGATATCTCATTTCAGAGCGCAGTTTTGAATTCCAATAATTACATTTTTTAAGGTGAAATGTATATGCACGGTGTACCATAAAAATAGACAAAATACCGTTCAAACAAATGGGAAAACTACTAAATTATTATGAAATTCGTTTAGACTGTAAGCGAATAATATAGTATGAATCATCGTGGGAAATCGCGGTGCATGCTGTCAACCAATTTACCCAGAAATGTGTCGACCTATACAGATGCTAGAAGGAGCTGACTTTTGCAAAGTGTTGTGTCCTTTAAAAAAAAAAACAATTAATCCATTCGCATGTTTTCCTTGTGGGTTACATATAACAGGTTAAAATCAGGTTCACCCATGACCCCACAATCCCCATTGCATATAGATTTCCACTTTCATCTTGTTGTTGCTTTCAGCATCCATTTGAAGGTGTCAGTATTTTAGTATAACAGCACTAGTTGTAGCCGTCAGATCAATTTATTTCCGAAAACGAGGACGACACCAATTAGTCCTTTGCGTGTAACATTTTTCATAATGGCTGGCGCCCCGAATTCTTCACTTTTAAATTAAGGTGCCGTTTAGAAAGTCACATACTACGTTGTTGTTACTACGTGTTGCACGCCATTGCCTAGCAACCAACAGTCTCGTTGCTTTATGCCTTTCTATGTGAACGCGGTATTTGTTCTGTTCTTCATGCACCTGCCGCGTGCACCATCTAGCAACAACAATTTAGTCTGGTCAAGTGGATACTAAAAAGTGTGCATGTGGAAGTAAGTAAGTCAGTACACCAGACGCTATTCATGCGAAACACGCAAAGGGCTAATTAATGCACACTACATGTAAATTTACGGTGCATATACACCATGGTACTTTATGGTTGTGCCTCCAGCGATAGAAATATCATGAAATGGTACAGTTCAGTTTGGAATTGGGGAATATAGACAGACCAAACACGGCGATGCTTGCACAACGCAAGCTGAAATGGTGTGAATGTTACAACAGTGTGTGTACCTTTAGCCAGGCGTTCTTAATTAACTCGCTCCAATATAGAGGTGTTGATCAAGGAAAAGAAGAAATTAAATTTGCGATTTAATCAGCAGCTATGCAATCAACGCGTGGGGTAAGTCCGGTGCTTTTGCGAGTATAGAACGCGCGCTAGGGAGAGCGGTCTTGTGAATTTTGGATGTGGCGAACTCTAAATGCACGTTGACAGGTGCAATGAGTGTGTGGCGCTGGGAGGGCTGAAATCTGGGTCGCAGCCAAACTGCCCAAATGTCGACTGCTCATGACTGTCTGATGACAGAACGGTAGTGCTCAGGATAGTAGCACATCAACAGGTAAATTGGCGTATTGTAGGCGTGTAACGCCCCCTGCTCTGTGGCCTGCTACCTTTGGTGGGGCTCTATGTTTTGTTGACGCCGGTATACAGCATGCCAAAGTTGTATTTGTTTACGCTTTTGGCGTTCGTGTGTTCGATTTGCACATCGCTTCATCGCCTGCATGCACCGCCACTTTTTGTGATCGCTCTGTCCGCCGCTAATTATAATGTCAAGTGTGGCCCAGCCGCCCTGTGAAAGTACATGCAAGCCTTATTTTCCAAACCTAAATTTGTAAAAGTAAGCATTTAAAGGTGCGTGATCAGATCACATTTTTTGCACCCCAGACCCCCATTTTTCAATTGGTTTTGAGATTTCGACACCATATCATTTGTCATATGCCTACTTTTATCATTACCATTCTGAAATGTGACGCTCCCAATCAACGTACATGTATTTCAAAGGATATCATCAGAAAACCACCGAAGTTTAGTAAATCAATTTATCCGGAGCGGAAAGCAGGGTGCATGCTGAACACAACGCCCCGTTTGCGTCCGCATCAAAGTTGGGGATATACATTGTAAATATCGTATTTCCTTAGTACGGTTCCGCCCCGCACAATACGTGCCTTTACGGTTCCCCCACTATTCACTGCGCGCGGTACATGGCGCAGTGCATGATGGTGTAACAATCTAGTACGCTGGCAGAATCTCGTACGTACGATTGTACACAAGGCAATGGATTATCGGAGGTGATTGGAGTTCTTGGCCACTTCAAACTTGTAAAATGCGGCGGATTTGTGTTTTTGACACACAATGATAACTGGTAATATAGAGCTCAGACACAGATTCAACCTACTGTATATCTGTTTTGGGATTATATGGGCGTCTAGAAATGGACTTTTTGAGACTTTTTGACTGTCGAAAATTTGTGGTTACGGTATTGCGTGAAGCCGAGCCAGTCATGGGTATTAAGACTACATATGAGAGTGTACCAGCTTCTCCCATGTCCGGACGAGCTCGTTGTACTTGTCAATGTCAGTTTTAAAAAAATGGCTCATAACAAACTTTGTATTTGGAAATACTAATCCTGTGCATGTGGATATTTTGCACGGAGGTTCCAATGTGAGTAGAAATTATGTGACACATATATTTGCACTATGAAAAAATAGTTGGAAAAACAAACTTCAGTCCGATTTTCAATTCTGGTATGGACGCAAAACTGCATACCACCGGGTCGTGTTATTGTTTACGGTCAAGTCGTTAACATAACTGAAATGTTCACCTTACAGTTTTTCTCAGTTGCTTTGATGCACTTCCCGAAACACTAACCTCTTTCTCAATACTCTAAATGCAATCCTCAAAACACTGAAAGCATTTCTCACAACACTATACCACCCTTGCAAAAGCAAATATAACAATCAAAATGCTAACAACGGGCGTCAAAAAACACTAAGTCAGTCAATCGCTACATCAATGTAACCAAATGCATAGCACCTTCTGATCATTGCGTGAACACTGACACCCAAATGGCAAAGTAATTGCATCAAAACTGGACAGAGTGATAGTGTTGCCGACAATGTAAACGACAAATGGACACACTATATACAAGAAAAGACACATTTATGATGGTGTGTATCTTGAATGTATTACTTTTATTACATATTGTGTCATACATGTACATGTAGTATTGTTGTTTTATCTCTTATTTCTTTATTTATGTATTTCTTGGGACAATCGCCCCATTGCTGACAAATTGCTGATACCTGCCTCTCGCTCCATTTTACGTAGAACCAGTGCGCTCAGTGGAACCCTTATATATACACTATCGTGCAACATACACAAGTCCTATTTAGCGAATCAAACAGGTAAATATATACAAAGAAGAGTAGAAAAGTTACGTCGTAATGTATATTGACATGACATGCAGGTAAGGGAAATCGATCACAAGTCTTAAGCGACAGTCATAAGTAGCGGATATACACTGCCACAGTAATGACAAAGTTCTTAGCCCGATTGGCAGTCTTTCAAAAACCCACGACATTACATAACGAAGAATTCTGTGGTATTACATGTACCCTCCCCCCCCCCCCCCCCCCAAAAAGAAATATTGCACGACGGTCGTTAACTTGCGTAAGATAATTGACATATCGTATTTGAGACACACAATGTTGATTTGAAGCTGATTGAGATGTGTATAACAACTTTTTATTGCTTAGAACAAACCAACTTCGCAAGTGAAAGGCCTTCCATCCAGTTCACATTCTTTCCGATTTGAGTTCTGGCGTTGTTTTTCTGAATCAAAATTGATGTCCGTGCCGTCCGGGTCTTTGTATCAATTAGGGTGACAGGTCTTTTGAAAGGAAAACCGTTCGTTTTAGTTTCTTCCTTCCCCCCTCTTTACCTTTCTTTTTCTGGATGTCCTTCAGATGCTGTAAGGCCTTCTCATCTATACATTTCCATCTAAAAATATAATTTAGTAATATTTTGTTTTCGCTCGTGATAACTTATCGACTTCCTGTGTTGTTTGCATTTATTTGTGTGATGTACGAACTATTTAACTGATACAAGCTTTCACGTTTTGAAAATAGTGTCATTTGATTTACATCGGTCGTCCTCTGCATGGCAGTTGGTGCGAAAACAACCATAATGTACTTTAAGTTTTGCACATAACCTGCACGTTTATGATCGGCAAGTGTTCGCATTCGAATATTGTGGCTTTAGTTGCACTTATCGTGTGTAAACGGTTGGGAAAAAAACTGTAATTCTGTTCATGACAAGAAAACAGAAGTTTACAAATATTAACTTACAGTTTTTCTCAATCGCTTTAATGCACTTCCCCAAACTCTAACCTCATTTTTGTTAACAGCGCCTCAAAACCCCACATCATGAATGCAATTGGCCAATCCACTATTTCCAGTTCCCATTTTGTGCACACAAAATGCAAAACACTAAACGCACTTGCCATAGCATAGATGCAATTCTCATTTTTTTGGATATTCTAGGCAAAACAGGTTGTTTTCTTCTCAACTGACTGTGTATGTCGAAATGCCGAAGTTGTGCATTGGGTAAATCGTGGCATGCAAAATACTACGTACAATGAGCATTGTGTTTGTACAAAAGATAACGCCAGCACGACGGGAGTGGGTAACTGCTCTTCACTGGCACAATTGAATAGGCCTACTAACGGAGCATAATGCTGTCCATTCCATCACACGGGTGGAAATGTTGAATGTTCAATGCATGTACTCATAAATTACAGTTTTTCTCAGTTGCTTTGATGCACTTCCCGAAACACTAACCTCTTTCTCAATACTCTAAATGCAATCCTCAAAACACTGAAAGCATTTCTCACAACACTATACCACCCCTGCAAAAGCAAATATAACAATCAAAATGCTAACAACGGGCGTCAAAATACACTAAGTCAGTCAATCGCTACATCAATGTAACCAAATGCATAGCACCTTCTGATCATTGCGTGAACACTTACACCCAAATGGCAAAGTAATTTCATCAAAACTGGACAGAATGATAGTGTTGCTGACAATGTCAACAACAAATTGACACACTATACAAGAAAAGACACATTTATGATGGTGTGTATCTTGCATGTATTACGTTTATTACATATTGTGTAATACATGTACATGTAGTATTGTTGTTTTATTTCTTATTTCTTTATTTATGTATTTCTTGGGACAATCGCCCCATTGCTGACAAATGTAGTCAAGCAGTTACCCACTCCCATCGTGCTGGCGTTATCTTTTGTACAAACACAATGCTCATTGTACGTAGTATTTTGCATGCAACGATTTACCCAATGCACAACTGCGGCATTTCGAATGGACAATGTACACAGTCAGTGGAGAAGAAAACAACCTGTTTTGCCTAGAATATCAAAACAAATGAGAATTGCATCTATGCTATGGCAAGTGCGTTTAGTGTTTTGCATTTTGTGTGCACACAATGGGAACTGGAAATAGTGGATTGGCCAATTGCATTCATGATGCGGGGTTTTGAGGCGCTGTTAAAAAAAATGAGGTTAGAGTTTGGGGAAGTGCATTAAAGCGATTGAGAAAAACTGTAACCACAAAAATTGAAAGAAACAAATTCTCGAAAATACATCATTGAGCTTTGTTTTACGAAGATTGCCACTATTGTTTGTTCATTTGGGAAGTACATGCGCACATTTGGCCAAAGTGTGTGCATGCTTTTGAACCATGTGTCTTGAATTTTGAATCCAATGTTTTATTTTGACATCAATGTTTTTAGTTTAGGGGCTCGTGTAAATTATTTCTCGACGCGTGTTGGGTTTATAGTGCATCGAAATATTGCTGCGCACACCGTGTGTAAGCGATTGGAAAATAAACTGTAAGTTAGATCTAAATCAATTTTCCAGACAATCTAAACACCTCATTTAAAGACATATTACATGATTGGAAAACTTTTAAAAAAAACAGGAACAACAGCAGTTAATCGCGAAACGCTGTAAACTCCATATCCAAAAAATGAGATAATAGTGTGAGTATACTTTCTCGATTGGTGGTCCTATACACATTCATCAAATATATTTTTGGCAAACTGTGTTATATTCCACGAAAAAGGACAAATTGACAACTGTGAAATGTAGGAAAAATATATATCGTAATAGCTGTATTTCCAATTTAACTAGGATGATATAAATGAATACCTGTATAGTAAGTTGACATTGGTGTTAGGGATTTCTTGAGGTTTGTTTGGTCTGTGGTTCTTGGAGGTGTTTTTTCCCGTTTAAATTGCTGTCCTAGCCTGATATAATACTTTGACATTATTTGCAGTGCAATACACATGTATGTTTTATGTATACTGTTTGTTTATATGTATTTTAATTGATTCACTGATAAAAAACATTGGCAAAATTTGCCCAACTTTTTACCCAACGTTGGTTCAATTATCAACATACCATCTTTGGGGCGCATAATGCCTTGGGTGATACTGTATGCACAAATATTTCTTAAACTTAATTAACCAATCTTTCGGTGAATCCAATTATTGGTTAAAAGTTAATTATCCAACGTTTGGGTAAATGTGCGTGGCCAATTGTTGCTTTAATTCAATCATCCAAGGTTTGGGTAAGATTGCATAGCCAGTTGTTGGTTAAATTAATTCATCCAAGGTTTAGGTGAAAGTTTATGGCCAATTGTTGGTTAAATCCAATCACCAAATGTTTGGGTAAATGTGCAAGCCCAATACATGAAATTGTTGGTTCAATTCAATCATCCAAGGTTTGGGTGAGCTAGCTTACATAGCCAATTGTTGGGTACCTTTTCACCAACTAAACGTTGGGCATCTGCTCACCAATGATTGGTGTTTTCACACTGTAATAAAGGACACTTTTGTATATTTTCCCCTGTTTTTTGTATATGTAGTAACGCCTGTTCAATATTTTTCCACACTATAATCTGTTCGTGGTGGAACAGCAGTGTACTTGGCAAATGCCATTTTTACTCATCATGTTTTGAGAAAACAGGCAAGAGCCTTTAATCGGAAGGTTTATTTTAATACATCACCCCTTAAGAAGTACGTATGCTCCAACGGAACAACCAGGACAGATAGTCTATAGTCACAAATACAACACAGTGCTACAGTTTGTGTGTGAAACGTTGAGAAACGTTAAGAAATGCATGTAGCCTATCAAGTTGCTGGATTTTCGCGCATGCTCACTTAGCCTTACTTTTTAACACCAGTAAAATTTACACCAAGATTTTGAATAGGATATAAAAATCAGAATATACATTTGGAACAACTCCATAATGAGAAGTGTGAAAAGAACACGTACATAAATATACGCTCCTAAACATTTTGTTCAACAGCCTTCTGGTCAAATAGTCGAGCATATTTGGCCCGAGATACCCAACATGTTGGGCATATACGAAAATATTTCTTGGCCAAGCACATTTACCCAAACGTTGGATAATTAGCTTTTAACCAACGATTAGATATGCACATATCTACCCAAACATTGGCTTGTAGAATGTAACCAACAATTGTACATACAATACCATGCACCCAAGGCTATTTTGCGCCCCAAAAATGGGCATGTTAATATTTGAACCAACACTATGAACATCTAACAATGGAAATTGGGCACACACCATTGTTACTAACAATGGGGTTACAATGAACATGTACATGTTTTTGCTCATAGTGCAAGTTGGGTAAAAATTGGTAGAATGCGCCCTGCTTTGTGTTGACAATATCCCAATAACTGGAGATAAATGTCACGATTGTATAATTTGCTCAGCGTTTTAATACTTTCAGCACACGGTATAATAAGTGCCCAATAAATGGACACCCTTTGACCAACGTAACTTGGGATGAGAGAAAAATCGTACGGGCCGTATAGAACTTCAAATGTTACCAACGTCGGTCGCTTGGTTGCTTGGCGAAGTATAACCCACCAAACGTCCAAATGAAATTCTCCAACTTTGTTTTACCCAGAATGTTTAAAGTATACTTTGAAGCGCCCTCTCTTGTCTTCACAATCTCCAACAGAGGGAGAAAATATTGTTTGTATGTATAATGTGCTCAACCTTTTAATACTTCCAGCAAGAGGTAAACAAATACCCAATTAATAGCCGCCGTTTCTCCAATTTACAAAACTGTGCATGTAACCAACGTTGGTGTTCGGGATGTTTTACCCAACAGAACATTTTCTGCATATGTTGAAGAAATATGACCCAACAAACGTCAAAATGAAATTCTCCTTATTGATTTTACCCAGCATTTTTTACAGTGTAATTATGTAGTTTTGTTTATACACATCTTTTTATTTGTGTAAAATATGGCATAATTCAGCTATGTATATAAACCAATAATAAATAATACAGTTTTGTTTTCAATCGCAGTATCATACTTAAAAACCTTAACAATCCACATGTTTTTGTGTTGAATGAAATCGTTTGCCAATAATTAAAAAGAAACCTTCGGTGTTTTTTGTCAACTCGTGAAGTAACAACATATGGGTAACAACATGCAGATGATGTACTGGGGCTTTAACGTCAGATATGGCGTCGTTCATAACCTTGCGAAGTATGTGTACAAAATGAGTAGGAGGGCACACTTCAGTTTGGAACTTGGGTAAAATACCCAAATACAAATGAAATTATATGCACAATAACATGTAAGAATACAACATATGTGACCCGCAAAAAAAGGGTCTTAAGTCGCGCTGGCTAGTATTCTTTTTGCGACCATAAAAGCAAATCCGCGGCAAATCCACGCTCAATAAAATACCAAAACACAATGGAAATTCCCGGCGGTGCCCAGATACCGCCTGGATTGTCTGTGTTCCCCCTGGAATGTCTGCGTTACGCCTGGAATTTCTTTTTTGTTTAGGTATTTTAATGAGCGTAGAAATGCCACAGATTTATTGTTATGGTCGCAAAAAGAGTACTAGCCAGCGCGACTTATATTAAGACTTTTTTTTGCAGAGCGGGTCACATATAGTACTACTTTTTCAATTACTGATTAATTGCGATCCCCGTTGCTAACTGATTCGAACCGGATTCAACACCGGCTAGCTCAGTGGTTGAGTGGTTAAGACGTCTTCCTTGTTTGCAGGATCGGAGGTCGTGGGTTCGAATCCCGCCCGAGCACGCTATGAAGTTTGTGTATAGTGTCTCGGGAAAGCACTGAGTATACAGTGCTAATATACAGTTGAAGTCAGAAGTTTACATACATATACACTACTACCACTACCATCATCACCAAAATGGTAAACAGGACTACCCGGACCATCGCAAGGTGTGCAAGCTATGTTTTAAGTACTGCAAGCACGTGAGGAATTCCACAAAATCACGACTTTAGTAAAGACTGTTACACAAATGGTGACAACGCAAGTTTAAGCACACCAGTTTTAACACAGTTGTATGTAAACTTCTGACTACAACTGTACGTCGGGTAAGGGCAAAAACAAACCCTAATTAACATTCATTTCGTATACTACTTTGTCCCTGTTCAACTGTGCATTATAGCTCAGCTTGTAGGGCTAGGTCTCGGGTTTGAATCCCGATAAGGCCCTTACGATTTTTCTCTCATCCCGATTTTGTTTCATTTCAATGGTGATTAGGCACTATACCAGATGTTCCGTTCGTTACTTTTATTTGTATGTTCTTCTGTCCAGTTTTACTACAACTGCAAGTACGTGTAATTAGCTTCTTGTAAAAGTGACACTAACAACTCCAAGAATTCGCATCAGTGCGCGCTAGGCACGATACACTTAATATTAGTCACGTTCAAATGAATTAAGTAGTACTTGTTCTCGACGCTTGATTCTGCTTTATACCTGCATTACGCTGGTACTGACTTTTTTGTTAAATTCGCTTGTACGGACCTAATGCCCTAAATTAAAACGCGGAGAAGTCCATATATGGGGGTCAGTCTAAGTTATTATAAAGCTTCATATTTGAACAGTGTTTCTGACTTTCTGGATTCTTACAGCCTTTGAAAATGGCTCGTCGAGCTTGAAAATGTGATTCCACTTGAGTACACACTCAATACATTTGAGGGTTAAGGGGATAACTTCGGCCACTGTACCGGAAGCAAACAAAAACGAATTGCCAGCAGATTAATTGGTCCATTGAAACCACCAATAACTGAAGCAGACACCTGTACATGACTGCAGGTGCCAGATTGATAACCATTTCGAGAACTTAATTGTCTCTCTGACACGCTCAGTGTAATATTAAGGCTCTCAGTAACGCTGACAGTGTCACGCGATCCTACACCTGATCATGTTATCGCACAATAACGCCAGGTTGCAGTCAATTGACGTTTATCAGACACGGACAGTTTTAGTTAATAATTGTACTAATTATCTTGACAAACACAAGGGCACAATTTCGTAAACAGTGATGTCGTTGTCTCACTGCGCGTTGTCAACGTTTGATAACTAAAATGCATTTATTGATTTGTAGCAGACACCGTTACACTGGCATGTTTAAAACTTCGAGTCCGTAGGTACCAGACAAAAGCAGAGGAAAAACGTCTCTCCGTTTTATTACAAAGCAATACTGTTACATTGGTAATTGTGCATGACATATTTTTATGTTCAATGACAATTCCACAGTTCCAATACACAAGCCTATACGTGTATGGGTATTGATAGTCGCGTACACGCCGCGTACACTTTAGTAAGCCAATCGCATGCCTTAATTTGCCACCGGTTTAACACATTGGCCAAATTCAAACGAATTCCTTTACCTCCAAAGTGCTCTGTCTATAAAATATCAGCAATGAGAGTCATTGGTAGACGCTAGGTAGACGGATTGATCACTCTTTATACAGACTTGTGTGCAATTCTAAAACAGCCAAACAATATATAAGACATGGCGAGACTACGGGGACCTACAACCTTTTTGCATTTTAACCGCAAGTTGACTTTTAAAGTTGTCCAAAATGCATTAGTGCTAATGAATTGCCACGGTATTGATGTGGCCCCAGGTGGTTTTAAAGATTAAAAGTAATGATAATACACCTCGTGCATTTCTAAGTGATGTCAGTGGGCAGTGGCTGATATTTTTACAATAGTAAACGCCCTTCATTCATCGTGATCTGAAGGCCCTCACATAACAACTACTTAAATATTGAATTAAATGCATTACAAAGATACAATTACGAGTGCTTCAAAAGTAGGGCCAGTATCACCCTTAAATCCTCATAACGCCTGCAAATGCAATACTTAACGTAAATGTTGCATGTAAAACTAACCGTAATGTAATAAAATTGATTACTTAAATTGCCATTTCGCAAATATACTTGACAAAAGTCAAGTATCTTTGCAAAATGGCAAATATGCAGTATTTTAGTATTATGTGAAGCCATTATCATGCGACGCCTATATACCTTATTGTATTTATGGTGCAGTTGTAAAATATATACCAGCAAATGTTTAGTAACTGTTAATGTAATGATCTAAAGACACTCAAGTCCCGGGATACAGATACATTGACAGGTTTTGTTGTGTCCTCGGGCCCTTAAAGACATTACATAATTGAAAACTTTTCAAAACAGGAACAACAGCATTACATAACTAAAAATTTCAAAAATCAGCCACAACCACAATTAGCCCAATCACATAGCGTTGGTATCAAAAACAAACGCCACCCTCTAGTTTAATTCGGTTTTGAAGAGGGCTTTTCTTATTTTCTACAGTGTGTAGGCACACAAAGTCATGTACATGACTTTTTTTATATAATCTTTCAAACCGTATCCTCTAGCCCTTGATGAAGATACAAGCATATATTGTCAGGCGATAGCAAACAAATTGCAAATTATGTTTAAAAAATCACTTGACTTTCCTACACCGGGGGCATGTAAAAGGCAATCGACTGCAAAGCTCAAAATGACTGCATCGACGAGCGATTAGGTTAAGATCCGCAGGAGCCTCAGATCAGTCTTCAATATGAAACAGCCGATAATTATATCTGCCTGCTCCCTGGTGACAGTCCCTGATCCCTAACGATCCCGGAAAATGAATAGCTGTGTTGTCAAAGGTACAGCAATATCTCGGCCCGGTTTAGGGGCGACGTCCGTGACAGTCGTTATCTTGAGCGCCAAATACATTCCTGTGTGTAACGGTAAATCGAGGACTCGAGGCCAAGTTGTAGCATCTCTGTGCGTGGACACCCGGAGTATTTGACCGTCATTGGTGTCAAAATGTAGGTGTTTCTTATACTGAAAGATGCATTGCTTAGATTTAGCTGCATTTGATGTGTATGTACATGTCGGATGATTATAATGACCTACAAGAGTTCATTGACGTATAACCAAACAAAATACTCGCTGTGCATGTATTTGATGCATGCGCATTTTGGGTTTTTCTGTTTTATTCTGAGACAATGCGTTGGCAGTACACATATTCATACAAAACTTACACATACAAAACTTACACGATATCAACATGATGACGGCAGCCTGAAATGGTTTTGTCTGAAGTGCTATAGTCTTTGAGAAATTAGCAAAACAATTATTTTTCGTCTTGCGAGACGTAAATTCAATTCGCCCCTGGACCATTTCGCCCTGGACCACTTCATCCTGAACCACTTCGCCCAAGTGCCATTTCGCCCCCAAACCACTTCGTCCAAACACTACTTCGCCCAAAAGCCCCTTCACCCCAAAAAAACCTCGTGCACAGGCCGTGGTTGAGGGCGAGGTGGTTGACGGCGAAGTGGTCTTGGGGCGAAATGACTATAAACCCTTTTTTGACTGTTTTCTCAAAAGTTAGACGAAGTACGGAGCTGGTTTTTGCTCAGGTTGGTTTTTATCAAGAATATAATCAATCACACAGGGGGATAAAACTATTTGTAACAGTTTACCAATCATGTATACTATAGTCGGGTATCTATGGGGGACCCCCCGTGCACCCCCCCCCCCCCCCCAGAACTAAACCAAACCAACTTTTTAAGGTGCATTTGATGGTCCTAAAACACATTTTTGATGTGAACAGTAAAAAAAAACCGATGCACTCGGGTTATTCAAAATGGCGGCCAAAATGGTCCAAAATCATATATTGGCCAAATAATATGATGAAAGCACATACAAAATGGCTAGTTATATGTTTTTGACCCTCGCAAATTCATTTCTGGGGTCCCTTTTGTTGTATCATGCTTCAAATTAAAAATGGCGGCCAATATGGCTGCCAAAAGTGGCCAATATGAGAAAAATTATATACATGTATAATGGGCAAAAAAATACATGTACATTAAATGCAATCCCCAGAATTAACTTACAACCTGTTAGGGTGTCTTTTATGATCCTGAAGCATATCTGGGATACTAACAAGAAAAAAAATGCTCTGGAGATGACCAAGATGGCGGCCAGTATGGCCGCTAATATGTCCAAAATGGAAAAGATCATATATTAGCCAAATATAATATGATAAAATCATTTATAAAATTGCTAGTTATATGCTTTTGACTGTTTTAACATTTTTTCTAGGATCCCCTATTTTTCTATCATATATCATGCTGTAAATTCGAAATTGGCGACCAATATGGCTGCTAAAAGTGGCCAAATGTAAGAAAAATGATATACAATGACAAAAAAATAATGCATAAATTAAATGCAACCCCCTTCCGCTAAACTAACCTCACCAAATTTGTATGATGCCTTTTAGAGTCCTGAAACAGATTTGGATGTTAACATTATTAAAATAAAATCTTCTGGAGACAAAGATGGTGGCCAATATGGCCTCCAAAAATGGTCTAAAATTAAAAGGATATCATAAGCCGAATAATTAGCATTTATAAATTGCTATTCATATGTTCTTGACCCTCATTTATTACAACCAATATATGGCTGCCAAAATATGTTAAATTAATGAATTCAATTAATGAATTCAATGACCACCCCCCCCCCCCCCCACCCCCCAATATGGCTGACAAATCATATCACCCATATGATGCAATAGAAATTTATTGAATGGTTAGTTACTGGTATGTTCTCTACCCTCAACAATCATCTTTATGCTATCCTTTTTTACTTCAAATTCCATAATATGCGATCAGCATGGCTGCCAAAATAGGCCAAATGAGAAAAATGTCTGCTGTGCTGGCTGGCCTAGTGCGTTTTCCCTTGCTCGCTTAAACAGCTAGAATCCCCCCATGACGAAAATCCAGCAATTCGGCTTTTTTCGATAGTCCAAACATCCCTCTTGCCGACGTGGATTTTTATTATTTTTTAATTGTCGGTTTTAAGTGGATAAATTGCAAGCAAAAGTGCGCTTTTCGAAAATGAGATTTTCGCGATTTCTGAAACGCTCATTAGGTATTCATGATATGCGCGTGACCCCGTGACGCAATCCTGAGAAAGAGAAGTCAACACGATAGTTGGCTCCATACGTTTACACGCAAAAAACTTAGAAAACCGTCTCTTTTAGATGGCGTTTTTCGAAGAATTTTGTTGTTCCAAAAAGCCAGAGATATGCCCAGTAGCTGCGTGGTTGCATGTTTTACCAGACACTATGAAAAAAAAAGAGCAGAAAGATTTTCTTTTCTATTACCAAGAGAGAGAAAAATTAGTCGCTCATTCTATAACTTGTACGGCCGATGGTCCAAACACGTGGAAACTACGCCGCAGTGCACCGTACACAGACCGCTGTGAATGCCCTTCGTTCCGTGACAAAACCACCGGTCGCAATGCACCAGTATTTACTGTCACTGTCATCGTTTTTTTCACAAAACAGGTAATAGTAGATTGCTGTCATATTACATGAAGTGTTTTTCACGTTTGTATTTTGAATTACAAGGACAAAATAGGCATGATAAACATTCACTTCGTGTATTTTCCATTCAATACTGCACAGACCGTTTTGTATGTTTCTCAGGATGACGTCAACACCCTGTTGATAAACAAGCCGAGTGACCTCGAGCGTTTCAGAATTTGGGTGAAGAGGGTCGGAACTGCTTTACGTTTTAAGCAAAAGTGTGTCGATTTTTTGTGAAAAACAAGTTGTGATGGTGTTGTAGACACATACACCTCCATGATAAACAAAAAAACTAAAAAAATGTGGAAGGGGGGATTCTAGCTGTTTAAGGGATCCTCCACTAAGCGATCCGGTGAAACTGAAACTTCCCTCACTGTAGCATTGGAATATTGGATAGGTGTCTCCCCAGTACATGTCACCAAAGGGATGCATCTTTATGGAAATATCGCACAGGACGACTGCCCATCCTAATTCCTCTGAAGCTTGCTGGTTTCTATCATGTTGAGGAGTGTACGATTAAACTGCTCTATAAGCACATCCAAATTCAAATTGTATTGAGTTGTTCACATTTTGTGTACCCCAATAATTATGCCCACTTCAATACCGTTGATGTTTCTGGAATCGCTCTTTCCTACTTTAGACTCCCTCTTCACGAACAACAAACACCCCATTGTCTCATTATCCCATATCTGTGTCTCTCAGATCATATTTGTTGTGATCATGGAAAAACCATTTTGGTGGTCATACCAGCCTCGTTTAACTTCAAACATGATAAGAATACCAAGATGACAACTGATAAGGGTGAACAACATCATTTAATTTATGTTTTTTAATTTGTTTTTGGCCAATTAGATATAATTTTTCTTACATTCAGCTACACTTGACAGCCATATTGATCGCTGTCTTGAATTTAAAGCATGGTACGTAGCAAAGTAGCACACCAGATAACAATTTGTGAGTAAAACATATATATAACTAATCATTTGAATCATTATTTTGCTATAAATATATGACCTTTTCTATATTGGCCACCATCTTGGATATCGCCAGACAATTTTTTAATTAACAGGTTTTGTGACCTCAAAGGTGCAACAGTTTTGTTTTTTAATCTTTATTATGTGTCATTTTTTTCATATACGGCCACTTTTGGCAGCCATTTTAAATTTGGAGCATGGTAGAAAATCTTAAAAATAAAATTTGCGAGGCTAAGAAACATAACTAGCAATTTTATAAATGTTTGTCATTATTTGGCTAATATACATGTATGATCTTTTTCATTTTGGACCATTTTTAGTGGCCATATTGGCGGCCATTTTAGATATCTCCAGAGCATTTCATTGTATTGTTAACATGCAAAATATGCTATATGATCACAAAGGGCTCCCCAATATGGTGTGGCTTAGTTCTGGGTGGTTGCCTTTAATGTGGCCGCCATATTTAACTTGCAGCATGATAGTAATTTAGGGGACCCCAGAAACAAATTTGCGAGGGTCAAAAACACGTAACTTTTGTTATGTGTTTATTATTATTTTTGTCCATTATATATCATTTTTCTCTATTTTGGCCAATTTTGGCAGCCATATTGGCCTCCATATTGGCCGTCATTTTGAATTTGAAGCATGATAGAAAAAAGGGGACCCCAGAAATAAATTTGCGAGGGTCAAAAACATAACTTTTGTTATGTATGTGTTTATCATTATGTTTGTCCTTTATATATCATTTTGCTCACAGTTGGCCACTTTTGGCAGCCATATTGGCCTCCATATTGGCCGCCATTTTGAATTTGAAGCATGATACAAAAAAAGGGACCCCAGAAATGAATTTGCGAGGGTCAAAAACATATAACTAGCCATTTTGTATGTGCTTTCATCATGTATTTGGCCAATATATGATTTTGGACCATTTTGGCGGCCATTTTGGCCGCCATTTTGAATAACCCGAATGCATCGGATTTTTTTTACTGTTAACATCAAAAATGTGTTTTAGGACCATAAAATGCACCTAAAAAAGTTGGTTTGGTTTAGTTCTGGGGGGGGGGGGGTGCACGGGGGGTCCCCCCATAGATACCCGACTACTATCTTTAATTGAATTTGTATTAAGGCACTGTACAATACCGTATGGTGAAATTGTAGTTTTATTCTTCAGCTCTGCATAAATATCGTTTTGTTGCCGCGTACCAGTCTATAAGAGCACCGATCCGGCTGTCTATAAATATCATGATTGATTCATTTTTTTGCACCAGTGAACGCAGCTTTCGATGGCCTAAATTGAAGCTTCGGAATTCCGGATGGGTCAGCTTTGGTAGGTTGATTGACATTATCTATTGGTTCAAATTAAAGGGAGTGGGTTATAAAAACTGTAGGTCGTCAACAAATCTGGGGAAAAAAAATGTATGACGATGGCCAACGCGTACAGAAACTAATATCGACCACAATAGTCTTGGGCCAAGGCTACCGCGCGATCTGCTTTATTAACAACATTCTCGGAACGTTACAATGCAACGTTAGATTCTAACGTCCGCAGAACGTCCCGTCGACGTTCGAAGAGAACGTGACAAAAAACGTTCTGCGAACATTCGGAGAACGAATGTGTTTTCTGGGATGTGCAGTGGATGTAACAGAAAGATAGGGCAATTAATATCATGGGCATCAGTTTGCAGTAATTTTTAAAACGCTGTTGCTGCCGGCCGAACCAAGTGGGAAATTCTTGCAAATGGCTGAACTTCGCCATAAATTATAGCACGGTCACAAGACACAGCTTTAATGTAGTTGGCAACGACCTGCATGCCAAATTTAAGCACGAGACACAGATATGGGGACTAACGATGTTAAGGTTTAATAAGGGCAAGAAGGGACGTGATGGTAGAGAGGGCAGACGGCTTGTTTCATGCACGCCGGTCTCCCAACCTTTCCGCAGGGAAAGCGCCCTGGGAAAACCAGCAACCTTGGTGGGTGCTAAATTCAGCACAAAAAAAAAACTCTAAAAAACTCAAGTGAATCAAATTTGTCTTCAAGATATTTGCAAATGTCATTATGAGCCGGGGCACACTCAAAATGCAGTATTTTTCATCATGTACCGTTATATTTTGAGATAAATCCTTCAGAGAGTATATAATCGGTTTCTGGCTATATTTCCTACGTCACAGTCTTTCTTGAAAATAGTAAGCACGTCAAGGACTTTATCCAAAAATTAGATAAAGACTAAATTAGAAAATCCTATCAGTATGTCAAAAGCGTCAACTCGGAGCATGTCGTTTCTAAAAGAAAAATATTAAAGGTGAATGATGCATTCTCCCGGGTTCGATTCCTGGACGTGTATACGTGGATTAGATTTGCAGTCTATAGGCCTACTTGACCGCGTGGATTTCCCCCAGTAGATTTCCTTGGGGGTTTTCCTCCCCTTCTAAAACTGCACCTCCTTCTTTGTCATCTCCATTTTCGTAATTTTGAGTTGATATAATAGAGTAAAGTTAAAGCTAACATCAACGACGTCAACGACGACTACGCGTTTTGGCCTAAATAGTCGAACTATATAACTATATAGTCGTAGATCCTTTATAAGTTTGACAATGTACCTGAAAGCACGTACCGCTACCCGTATTTCACTTTTGACGAAAGATGCGCTATATTGGTTTATACTTTAATTCCCCATAATATTCCAAATGGGCATGTATGATAACCCAAGTCATCAGGGTAGATAGTTTTGAGAGGGTGCTTTTAATTGGGGTCAAGTAGCTGCCGCGGCAGAAGGCAATGTTTAAGAGGCGTGGTTCCTCCCTTCCCAGCAAGGGGGTCCGAAACATATTGGGTCGTATTAATAGAAACTAGCAAATGCTAGGAAGTTCAAGTAAACAGATAAAGCATTTACTACGAAGTATAAGCATTTAGAATAAGCAAATTCTTGGGTTTCACTTGGCTTGACAACGGTTGCTATCCACCATTACTGTGTCCATACTATGGCACGCCAAAACACTGATAATTTAATGTTGACGCATATTTTCGCAAATGTGATCGCGCAAGAAAATAAAGGTTGGCATGACTTTTAAATGTTGATAGACTGTTTGAAACTGGCAAACTTTTTTTAATAGGCCTAATGACTTGTTTTGCAGGGTTGATGGCAAAATTATCAGTGTTGAATTTTTTCCGCTTTGGGGTGCCATACGCGTGACGTCAACAACTATCATATCCGCCATTACTGTTTCCATCGTGTGAAATCACTATGAATCATATGGTGTGCTGTCGTTTTTAGGAAAAATTTACTATTGAGTACTGGTCGACCACCATCACTAAAAACACCTTAGCTATTTCACAAACACTGTGAAATGCTCTCAGTCCGTATGTTGTGTTTCTTTGGGAGTATAATTCACGATGAACTCATTTCAAGGGGGTTGATATTCATTCAATGTACCGACCGTCCTCCAATGTGAATTATTGTAGGCCTATACACGTATTTCTAGTTTGATCTGGCGCATATTCAGGAGATGGGCAACAAGGACTGTACCTTTTCCGTCCTTTTCAGCATCATCTTTTTGTCGCTCCATGTTTTTAATAAATATAATTATTAGAAAAGTACGTTGGTGGCCGGAAATTTGTCAGCAGATTTCAAGCCATCTAATAAAACCCGAACAAAAATAACGAATGATTTTGGTTCTCCCATCTCTTATACCTTGCGTGTAATCGGAATTTATTTCTATATCAAAAACTGCCGTACATGTATTAAAATTTTATCTGTGACAATGCCGGGTAATTCGTCAAGTATAGAATGTGGAGAAAAACAAGCAGCTAAATACAAGCCTGGTCCTAATGAATACCCAGATTTGCAATGATTACAGACGGCACAAGGTGTGATGCATCCATATTGTATAAGCAAAGAGATCGCTTTTCGTGCCTCCACGGTCTTAGATAGTGTGGGATTGGCAAGTGCATGCATACGGGTTGAAGTATCTTCGATCACCGAGTGTTGTTTGCACACGTAAAGAGCAAGAAACAGCGCCCTGTACGGGACACTCGTCTGTCATCAAGATATAAGGAATGGAAGTACGCACACAGTCGCACTGGGTGTGATTGGTTCCCGGTAGGGAACCTATGAGGGTTAATGATCCCTTCAAAACCTAATTAAGATCACCCGAGCGTGATATTAACCAAGAAATATATCAGTGAGGTGTTAGTATGCCGGGCCCGGCGAAAGGCCGAAGGCGAACGTCGATACATCAAGGCGCTCGGAAAACAATGCAAAGACGTTACACATGATGTGTAACTCTATGAGATTAACACTCTCATTCGCTTTTCCCGAACTCCAGATAGCGGATAGCTGGGAGCTGGGTAAGATGGAACAAATCAGTATCAAATCCTTTAATTACTGAAATATGAGGACGCAGCACTTCGGCTATATGGCGGTGTTTGAAAAGGTGCGTGTCTCGTGTTTCTCCTTTGATTAACACCAAGAAGGTAGGAACCATAGCTTCAAGAGCCGCTTCGAGTGGGAAGGCAGGTGTGATTTGTTTCCGTCCTAAAACATGCAGAACAAGATAGAGGACTTATTAGTGATGCGATGAGGCAGGTCGCGACAAAATTTACGCCATAATCGCACTGTTCTTTTCTAGGATGCAGCTCGCAGCCCGAACCAATGTAAACCAGCAAAGAAGACGCAATTCGCCATTTTGAATTTAAAACATAATTTGTGCATGTGTGTAATATTTTTGCAAAATGGCCTATTATTGATGTGAGTTAAGACTGCAGTGCGAACAATTATGTGCGTTTTGCGCTAAGCATGTTAGCTTAGTGCTATTCCCCAAAACGGCCCTGTTTGGAATAGACCCTTTGCACGGACGGCCATGACAGGGGCAGTCACATTGTCACCGTGCGTCATGCACGATGTAGGCACTTTGCGGATTTATTGTCACATCATTTAAATATGAAAACCTGCCCCCTGTCATGGCCGCCGGTGCAAAGGCGAAAGGCCAGTGAAAGCTTTGTAGCTAGGCAGCTATGTGTCACGGTTCTGGTCATGTCTAATCCTCCGAGGCACCACGCCCATAAAATAACACGGAAGCACCAAGGGGCTCGGGCTCATCCGAGGGGCAGTTTCTATTATTCTGATTTAACGACCCAGCCAATCCCCTGGGGCTAATCCTCTGCAAAGTTATTGATTGTAAACATCTCTTCTTTACTTCACGGGGGAGCGGTAATATGGGTGTATTTACACGCAGAGTGTTGCATTACTCACTATGGCTAAAATCGAAGGACATACGTTTGTACACAAACATATGGGATCTTGGCCTTTGGCCCAGATTCTCAAGGTCGGCCAGACTATGGGCTGAAGTCAACAATAATGGTGACTGCAGAATCTGAAACTAGGCTTTTTGACTGAGGATTAGGCCTACATGTAGTTTCAGCAAAATTAGCCCTCTTTTTTTGTTTGTAATTAAAAAAAAAAGTGCCTCTCAGATGAGCATCGGAGGGTTAAAGCAGTGAAATATATTTTCATATATTTTACCCCCAAACCCTGTATACATGTATACATTAAGCACAATTGCACACAACTGCCAAAAACCAGACCATTTTGTAACGACGTAATGAGGAACACCGTGTTCCAGTTTCATGGAAACCCCAATCTTGAGTTAGGATTTATTATTTTGGTAATACGGTTTCGTGTATACGCCACAGCAGAATGGCTTTTCAGGTCAACCCCTCCCAAACCGAATCAGATCACATTTCACGGCAGCGCAGACGAATAGGCCAGCATGCACTGGGGTAGACCACGTGGAAGTAATCGCATAACACCATCACACCTAGGGTGATAAGACCATAGCATCTCAGGCATAGCGATTTGCAAGATGGCGTCCCATATGGGTCAGAAGCATTCAGGCCATTCAATGGTTGTTCTGAGATTACAGTGTTTATCTCTTACCTTATACTCAGCACGATATGGTGCCTAAGCTGGTGCCTGAAACTGGTTCCTGATTGGTTCAGACATAAAACACGAGCAAACAAATGTTTGCCAATAGCAGCATGTCCAAACAGGAGCAAACACAGTTTGGTGAAGTTTGCTGTTGTTTGCTAATGTTTTATGTGCCGTCCACACCTGCAAACTGTTCTCAAAAACATGACAAAACTTGAAGTTTGGTAATTTTTTATGTGAAATGTTTGCCAGTGTTGACGAGGCTCTGTTTGGCCAGTTACAACGCTTAAAATGTTAGACCCAGCATTTATTGTCTGTAAAATAGCATAACGATTGTCGGTATGTTAATACACGTCTAACAGCAGTAAATGCTGGATTTATTGTAGCTAGTAATGTGGTATTTTTATAGGCTCTAACACCAAATTTCAGCTAATAAAAATAAAATGATTGACAGTATAGCTATCAAAATGGTCGCCTGTATGTCAATATTACATATATTTTGTGATATTTTAGGCCATATCCTTAATTTTTATAGGCATAATTAACAGAGCTACAATTGAGCAGGACATATATTACATTGATATTTACGGTATTTATAAACATTCATAATAAGACGAATGTCAATATAATCTGTGTTACTTTATAATTATACCAAACTCAAGCAATATTAAGAAAATCATATAAAGTAAAAAACAATCTTGTGAAATCATAGTGTGATATTTAAAACCCCAATACATCATATGCGGTGACCCAACATTTTGCTTCAGGAGTTGACAAGAGCGAAAAAAGACTGAAAGTGTTATTATTTAGCAATGGTAACAAGCACCACATCAGTTTGTTTCCGTGTAAAATATAATGGCTATTAACACTGTCATGTAGGTCGTTTTTTTTTTCTTTTGCTGTCCTTGCGCTGTGCATTAACATTTCTCTTAAATGAGTATCTCGTGTTGACCGATTCTCTGCGTGGCTAGTTTCAAAAATCATACGACTCTATGCCATCTTATATTAAGTTTCTATATATGTCCTCGCCGAATTGCAACAGAGGCTTTTGTCCATTTTCAACGGGAGCGTGATTGCACAGGGGCCCAGGGGCGTTTGACGCGCCGAGAATTACCCGGCCTGATTTGGGACGCGTGTAGGCCAGCTCGAGGCTGGTAAGTTGAAGACTATTTTTTTTGTGGATGAGGCCGATTTCATCTTGCCAAATAAATCTGAACAGACATTTGTAATGATTTTAGGCTTGCTGTAGCTATTACAGTTTTTCCCCCAATCGCTTACACACAGTGTGCGCAGCAATATTTCGATGACTAAAAACCTAACACGCGTCGAGAAATAATTTACACGAACCCCTAAACTAAAAACATTGATGTCAAAATAAAACGTTCCATTCAAAATTCAAGACACGTGGTTCAAAAGCAACACTTTGGCTAAATTTGTGCACGCACTTCCCAAATGAACAAACAATTCATTAAGCTGCGTAAAACAGGAGAGGCAATGTAGGCCGTTGGCCGATTCCTCAAAAGCGTTTCTTTCGTAGGGCACCTAAGACGGCTACTTTCTATTTACATTTTCCGACAGAAAATAATACCTCTTGTGATTTATTGGAATTTAATGTTCTGTTTGTAAACTCTTACACGTTGATGAGTTAGAAGCGACAAACAGCGTCATTTTATGGTATATTTTTCGTATAGAATGAACCTAAAATGTTCATAGTCTGGTGATGATCACAGCGATCATGACAGTTAGGTTGTGAGGCGTCTGGGAACCAAGCACAGTTGTCATGCAACGTCTCATGTTTCGCGCAACTTATGTGTGCCGTTTCGCGCGTGCAAGATCGACCACGGATAAGTGTGTTTATTTAGCGTTTGAAATTAAACAAATACACAGGCATGACAATTCACATAAAATGACAATTGTCACACGTTATCACCAGTAGTACTGGAAACTATATTTTGTGCCAGACGACGGAGTTTTCCAAGAGAGTTTTCGTTTGAACATGGAGGAAGAAAACGATCACCGTACGCATACCACATCGTACGTGTACATCGCGCCGCCAACCCCACTTCCTCATCGTGGAATGAATTGGGTAGGTGGTCATGGCTTCCGATTTTGTGCACACAAAATCCTTTCATACATTTTTTGTCCTAAATATATTCTGTCCTAAGCAGATGTTTGTGCTAAACAGCACCATGAAATTGACCCCTGGTGTGGTTTTTAAGCAAAACTATTGAGCATCTTATGTTCCTGAGCATTTGTTTGTGCTCAGACATCCATGAAATTAATCCTGATAAGAGCCAGCTCTTTTAAAGGGGAATAATAGTATACCCAAGAAACAAAAGACATTGTGCTAAACAAACGCAACCCATAAATTACGTTAATTCAAAGAACCAGAAATATTACCCACTGAAAAGCAAATACGAACTTCATAAAGAATGGCAATTTTAGCGATGCGTCGCACTATGGGCGCTGCCATTTTATATGGGTATAATTCTCCTTTAAGATATGCTTAATATAGCCTTAACAGCATGCAGGCTGGTCCGCTCGATCGGACTCGTACTAGTACTCGTCGGACTGATTACATGAACACACATACTTTCGCTAATCCAGTTGTTTAAACTGAAAAATAAATCCCACAAATCCGCAGCTCGAATATTCTACAAAATTTGTTCATGATATGTCATGTCAGTTCACTTAATTTTTTTGGAGGAAAAGCCAACCGGGAAAAAGCTACGTGGACAGTTTGTATGGCAATGCGCTATGAACTGTACATGTTTGTACACAGTGCACGTACGTGTAGGCATCCCCTCAATTTTTGTTTTCCCCTCAATTGCGTGTACAAACAAAAGCGTGACCTCTGTGTGTTTCAGAAATCGAGCGAAGCGGGTTTTGACAAAAATCTTTTAAAAGCAATTTTTTTGTGAGATTTCAACACTAACTTGGTTACATAGTGTTTTTATATTGTTTGATGTGTATATATAAATGGGGAAAAGATAAAATGTGCTTTTTCATTAGTGGTGCTCTTTAAGAATTCTTAAATCCTTAAAATAATTCTTAAATTCTCACTTCTTTCACTTTATTACACAGGCGAGTCATGCAGTAGTGGGGTATGTACAGCACCAAACTCGTCTCGAAGGAAATGCTTGACCAACTGACAATCGTCTGGGACTAGCCAAACTACTGCTACTCTGACACCAGTACAATGGAGAAAGTTTGAAAAGACTATTGGGTTAAACAGACAGTTATGCCCAGTTCATAGGTGGATTCAGTTACAACCCTTGCTTTTGAAATTTAGTGCATGCATGTGACAGTATGAACCCTTCCACTGTGGGCCAGGTCCTATTGTGTCTTAAACACCCAAGGAATTCAAGAGAATCTTTTCATTCTTTTGTGAAGGGCCGGAACAAAAGAAGAGGGCGCGATTTTATTTGGGTATGAATTTTTTTAACAGTTGTATTTCTTTCCAAAAACTTGATTTATATGTTGCAATTATAATACATAGGCAGAATTATAAATAAGATAAATAGGGCCTACATGTAAGTGCAAAGTGAAAAATGCAGTTATTTTGCATTTTATTAAATTTTACACGCACTTTAAAGTTTATATTGTGTCCGCCATACTTTAAAAAAGCTAATAACAAAAGGGAAGAGTGTGTTAAAGTAGGTGTGGAAGAGATCCCATATCACGCTTAGTATATTACTGTAGCTGGAACAGATGGGGCAGTTGGGGCAAAACATGTCATATACATATACTACTCACAATAAGTTAGGGATAATGTGGGGTGTACGCATATGTTTTATTTAGAGTATGCATCTGCTTGATTGATTTTGTATAGGACTATAGTCTTTTTATAATTGTATCTGATTGACAGACACACCTTGTCACAAAAATAGGTGAAAAACAATCATTTAAAAAAAAGAAATCCAAAATGGCAACATACCAATATCCCTAACTTATTGTGAGTACACATATGTTTATGCACACCATCCAGTTTTTGTTGGCGTACGTATTGGCATTTAAATTCCCTTCACGCCTGAAGTAGCCTTTTGTGATTGGATGGTCACGTCAGTTACTTATTGTGAGTACACATACATGTATGTTTATGCACACCATCCAGTTTTTGTTGGCGTATGTATTGGCATTTAAATTCCCTTCACGCCTGAAGTAGCCTTTTGTGATTGGATGGCACGTCAGTTATTTAATCCAATTACATCGTCAATTTGGGGTTCATTATGAATATTTATATGTTAATGAATCTAGAAAATAGGGTCATATTTGGTCTAAAATAATCGCCTTTTGAGTAAACTCGACAGAACAGCCATTTTTCTGAGTAAACAGAAGTTTTCTGGAGTTTTTTTTTTTGGACAATATCGTATATTTAGTAACTGCATAACACCTCGAGGGTGGAAATGGGGAGAAAAATAAGATATTAATCTTTTCCCTTCTGAATGTCGAGACCATGTGGCTGTATGGTGGGGAGTCGTTTAATCCAAAGTTTCTCTCTGCTGGTGCGAACATGACGTTGGTGAAAATTGAGGTCTGCTTATGAGCCTACAGCGAATGTTGGGGTGAGAAAAAAAGGCCAAACATTTTACTGTGAGATGATGTTCAGTCCACCCCTTGCATCTTGTAGAAACAGTTAAAATATGCAGGTACAAAAATGCATGCATCCGCCAGGCCAGGATGTTCGGCATTTACTGGGTATTTAGGCAGGTTACTGTTGGTACATGTACAAACAAGCTTTGAGAGACCATGACCATGACAATGTAAAAAAATAAAGGTTTCATTAATTATTATATAATTTTTTTTAATTAAGTGCCTAGTACAATAAGATTTGTATAAAATGCAAGATTAATTATTACAGTTTTTTTCCAATCGCTGACACACACTGTGGGCAGCAACGTTTCGATGTACTAAAAACCTAACACGCGTCGAGAAATAACTTATACGAACCCCCAAACTAAAAACATTCATGTCAAAATAAAAAATTGCATTCCAAATTCAAGACACATGGTTCAAAAGCACACACTTTGGCCAACTTTTCGCACGCCGCACTTCCCAAATGAATAAACAATAGTGACAATTAAGCTGCGTAAAGCAGGAGAGGCAATGCTAACGCACAAAGATCAATAATGTATTTTCGAATATTTGTTTCTTTCCATTTCTGTACAATTCTTATTTAGATAATTAAACAGTTAAATATATACAACGAAGAGTAGAAAAGTTTACGTCGTAATACTTTTGTATTACGACCCTTCGAGCAACATCTGCGTCTCTCCTATCTCCATCCGTTCGTCTTCCTCGGATGTTCTGCAGAAATGAAAACCGAACCAAAACGGAAAGCGGTGATAACAAGAACGACGCAATATACGAGGCACAAAAATTGCAAGGAACAAGAAGGAAATAAAACGAATACATAGCTTAGATATACGACGAATGTTATAAATTCGTTTTGGTGCTACGACAATTTTGAACATATCAAAACAGTCGTTGCCCCTCTACGAACTTTGGCGATCTCTGCGATGCACAACGAATTTGTTGCCGAACGAGAAATAAATAAAAATAACCACAGCGTCCTTGGCGATTTATCCAACAAAAAATCGTAATAATAATGGTGGATTTTCATATAGCGCAGATGTCCACCCTGCGGGGTGCTCCTGGCGCTGTTGTAATTATTACCGATGCCATCAGGAAATCATCAGAACCATTTCGCTTCAACTGTGGCTGTCTGTCCAAGGCGCTCAACCATTTCAGTACTTAGATTGTGACATCCCATAACAGCTCCCCAAATACCGATTGGGTTGACGAGGCAACTGGGATTAAGTGCCTTGCCCAGGAACACAGACACATTGGTCATAGTGGGGCTTGAACCAACAACCTCTGATTGGGAATCCCGCTTCATACCCACTAGACCACACGCACTCCCAAACCAGTTCGACCGGGGTTTTAATGTACAGAGCCATTGTGGCCGTTTGAACAATGGTGCGGACGCAATGGTTGTTTGGACACAATAGTGCCGACACAATGGTTTCTTCAAACACAATGGGGCAGACATAATGGTACAGACGGACACAATGGTGCAGATAAAATGGAATACCGGCGTACGTATTGTGCTATTGAACGGGCCCCTGGTCTTAGTGTGGATCCAGTAACCATAGCAACACGCAACGTGACGTTTTCATAATGGATGACGTTTTTATGATGGATCCAAACCATTTGCATACACAATGGTTCAAACGAACACAATGGTTATGACACGTAATTGTTTGGTACGAGGCAGAGTTAGGCTATACTCCAAACCCAAAACAAAAAGTACATAAAGTAACCTACAGTTGAAAAGAGCTTGAGTTCAGTTCCGTTGTATCAGTTTGACACCTTTAATTGTAGGTTTTCTGAATTTTTGATGGAAATCCGATGTTAAAACTGCAAATCGCAGGCTAGCCCACGCTGAAGCATATACGGTTACCCTCAAATGATTTATGTGATCTTATGAAATGCCACCACGTTGATTACATGTGCTCGTAAGGGCTTCTGGTAGATTTCGTGCCCGGACATGTATTCGCGTGTACACAACAGTGGTGTGGGGACGTGCTCTATGATGTTATTTCACTGCTATATAAGAGGAGGATCACGGTGTGAATGAGTGCCTGTTGGGACTTGAGCTGGCTCGCTGTAACATGATACGTTATTGGGTTGAGGTAAGAATTCTCTCCAACTTACTTAGCAGATAGATAACGCTGATTGTGACGCGCCATCGGGACTCGAATACGTTATTCAGATCGCACGTGGTGCGGAACGCACGTTGCCATCACACTTCGAATTGTCGACATTGCCTTGAATTCGAAAGCGAAATGTCAAAGTTACACTATGCAGTCGTCTGCTGCGGAATATTCACTGTTCGGTAGGCTACCGGCAAGATCGTTGGTAGAGTGGTTAAGACGTCTGTTTATAGTGGGATGCAGGAGATTGTTGGTGTGTTTCTTCCTCCATGGTTGGTTGGAGTCCCACCCGAGCACGCCATGATGAAATGTTTATAGGGCAAATAAATTTCATTTTACAGATCGTATATGGGACGACGAAATGATAATTTGTAGTTCCAATCTCTCTAGTAAATTGCTATTGTTTGCAAGAAGGATATGATTTTCCGTTTCCAGAAGTGGCCGGAAAACCACGTTTGGATTCCGAATCGATACCTGGTCATTTGGCTTTGTTTCTTTTTCGTACAACGCCCATCTGTAACTTTTGAAACGTGTGGTGGCAGCAAACAAACTGGTATTTTTTCGTTGTTTACGTCACGTTTGAGCTAAAGTCCGCATGCTCAATGTGACGTAAACAATGGGAAAGGGCCGATTTGTTTGCTGCCACCAAGCATCTCAAAAGTCTCCCATTGTTAATTTCTATATATCAAGGATTATAGCATTGACACCAGCTGTAATTTTAATCTAATATTTCTTTAATTTGTTCTCCCATGATGTACATTGCACAGAATTTGCTTCCTTGTTTACTTCCTTCATCTTGGTTTCTCAGTGCGTACATTAGATATAACGACATTATGATCCTTAAATTCTGTATTATATCCAAAGAAAGATCGTTGACCCAGAGAGATCGATATTTATGAACACACAGTCCAAATGCTAGAGGGAAATATGATTAGATTGAGGAAATGTTTGCTATACACTAGTCAGTACACTTCAAGACATTATCTTTAAGGAAAGGTACAGCGACCTCTTGGGTCCCACAGGCTCCCACATGATATTGCCAGTGCATAAAGTCGATTTCAGTTATATTTCTCCAAGGAGTTTTGTGTTAAAAACACGTCGTAAGGTGACAATGAAGATAGTGAACGCTATGCAGCAGTGATACCATGTTGTGCTCGGGTGACATTTCGTGAATTTCTGTGTTGTTAAGCCAGCCTTCGATTGTTTCAGCCAGGCTTATGACTACCTTCAAATGGATTTACATTGGTGAACATCTTAGAAAGGTTTGTCACATTTTGTAGATATATTCTAGAAAGGTGTCTTGTGATGTCACATTAGGAACTTAGGAACATTTTCCACTGTTTTGGTTTTGTTTAAAAATCCACGTATGTTGGAAAAAATAAGTTAGTACTTTCTTCAAAAAGATACCACCTCGGATATAATGACTTCATAATGTATATGTTACCATTGCTCCAATTATTAAGGTATTACTAAGGTTTTCAGTTACAATTGGTTAAGTAGGATTTTAGATCTTTGTAAATGATGCAATGGCCTTTAACTCTCAGGCTCCCCGCACTTGGTATCTGTGTGAACGGCCTCTTATAAGGATGGACTCGTATATAGGCGGATTGTTTGGTTTCTGTATGTATATTACCTATACAGGTGGAGAAGTGGGGCGGCATTCCCCTTTTGGCTACGAGCCATATCCGGTTTCCTGATGCCGATGTCTTGAGACGCCACTCCTTCCGTTTCGTTAGTCAATGGCTTATATCAATTGGGGCGAGCCCCAAAGTCTTCATGTATAATGCACATTAATGCACCTGCAATACGCATTTACTGCACAACATGATTAGTCGAGGAGCCATCTTTATGAGTATTGTTGAAGTGCCTCCAAAATTAGTTGAGGTGCCGTCTGGCAAATTTTCTTATTTTTAGTTTTACTGAAATATACCACATATTTTGTATAATTTATTCACTGACACAGTTCAGACAACCGTAACAATTAAAGGGCCATGGTGCAATTTGAATCGATGGCAGCGAAGTGCACTTGCATTCAAGCGTCAAATAAGTAACAGAAAGCAAAAACGCCCCTGCTATAAAACACTATGACCATTTCCAGGGCCTTCTCAACAAATTAAGTAACTCCAGGCAAAAAGCATTCCACATAGTATGTGAGCTATTATGTAATGCAACTTCATGGTTTTGTGGTTTTTATCATAACTTTGCAATGCATTTAAAAGAAAACCAAAACCGGACGCTCGGGTTCAGATCCCGATTGGGCCAAATTTTCTAGCTCAGGCTAACGCAATAATGATGTCATATTTTGCGTGTTTTTTATGGAGCTACGATACGTGAGCCCCCACAGAGGTCTCATAAAAAAACACACGTGTAACATCACGTAACGCACTTGCAACGTCATGTAACTTGCAAGTAACATTAGAGTTTATAGTTGTTCAAAATAATTTTAACGACCATACACAAACAGGTACAACTATAGAATACAGGGCCACTGGACACTATGTCCTCGCCGCCGAGTTGCCTGCGTGCACGTGATGGTGCTTTTGAAGAAAATATTTTGCTTCTATAACCAAATCGCTTGAAATAAAAAATGCGAAGCCTTTTCTTACACTACTCTTCAGATGTCCCCCAAAACGTTATTGTTGAAAAGAATGGCGTCAATATGTCTTCAGGACGAGTGGATTTAATTGGTTTATGTATTATTTCCATCCATCAATAGCCAAATATTGTCATGTCTTTGGCGTTTAATTTGCTTGATTTCCCTTCAGGTCTTTATAACGGAAGTAAAAACAAGACGAAGCGATCAAATGTTGTTTCAGGTTGGTTGGGCTGATATTTTGTCATCAATTTCTTCCGGAGCGTCCGTGACCTTCGAGCAAATAATAAAAATTCCCTATTCGGAGACTGTTCCGGTCTTTAATCATAACAGCTGAATGACACTACATCGCAAACGACGCGCTAACTGACAGCGGTGTAAATTATATCCTCTGTTACAGAAGAAAATTTTCAAAGGCGAAAAATTGCCAATAAAATAAAATAGAAGTCCAAACATTTGGTATCTGAATTTATTCTATGAAAATAAACCAGACAAAAAATATATCACGAGGGTGCAGTAATTGCCTCAACACCATAAAAAATATATTCAATTTCACTTTGCGTATGTTTTGATTCAGTTTCATTCGTCACTGGCAATTTTGTAAACTATAATAGAAATAGGCAAGTCATCGCGATTTACTTAGTACAAAGTTCATGTCAACAGAAACAGGGGGCAATTATGATTTAGGAGTACTTTTTCCGTCGATCAGTCCATATATCACTGTGCATTGCTGTTTTGGCAAAGCGGCTTTTACATAATTTATCTTGCTTTCCATGAAAGTGCGTCTTTTTGTTTTGTTTTTCTTGAAGGTATAATTATTGTCTCTGCTCAGGGTCGATTTCACCTTGAAATAATACATTTCAAATTCCAACAAGAATAATTTATCGGTTTGCCAAATTTGTCGGCATGTGTACGAGATATCGCTTTAAAATCCACCAACGGGGAGTAAATTTACTAGTAAACTTCTTACTCTTGGATGCCTTGCTAAACAGCTATGCTCCCTTTTACATATCTTGCCATTGGTGGACCGTTTTTAGCGTATCTCATTCACTAGGCAAAAGCAAATAGAGGAATTTCAAATTGTTATTGAAAACGAGGGTCTCGGTGCATCATTTTGTAATAGAATTTGCAAATGAAAAGATGCGTGACGTAATACAAGGGGCCATCATCAGGACGAGGCTGTCAGTGCTAATTTGAAATGTCAAGTGACGTTTGTTTTTGTCAAGATAATATATTTTGATGTCATAGATTTGGTGTATCGTCATTTAACTCGACCAAACTGTTTTCACAAAGCTTCACATTAATGCTAACTACCTTTGTCTACACATTCAGACGTTATAACACCGAGTGTTCAGCAGGCGTCTAATCAGGGTAATTTAGAAGGCTGAAATATTTACCCACTGTCACTTAGTGTGTCTACTTAGGCGAATTCAGAGAAATTAGCCCCCTGCTAATGTGCTCAAGTTGTGTTTTCTCGTCTCGTCCCTTAATCCGGTTGAAGAATCCTGTGGCACTGGTGGCTTATATCTCATCTTGCACGCGCCTGGCCTTATGTCTTTAACCGTGTTGGGATTTAATTTCAGGCCTTGGGGTAGGAGATGGGGATGGGGGGCGCTTGGCAGGTTAAAGCCCCGAGAGCTATAATCGTCTTAAAAGCTACATTACTGATATAAATATCCACTTATCAAATCCCTCTTCTATTGCCGAAGGTCACTGCGGAGGTAAGCTAGCCTACGAGGCACACCGTCTCACAGCCACCCGCTGCTGCCCGATCGATCGCTCGTCTATTTTTTTCGCTCCGGGTAGGACGATTTAGCCAACGGACCAAAGATCAAATTTTGTTTGGATTTTAATAATGTCACCTCTTCGTTCCTGCCCGGTTTCATCTCGAGACTGTACTACGTACTGCAGTTACACTTCTGGATGTCTTGTGTTACAATTTGACCGAGCTGTCCTCGCGAAATTAAAATCGCGCGGGAAATTCATTCGGAGGTTTTGAGAGAGCTCTCAGACCGAAACCAGGACATCTCTTTAGGACTGGAGACGCCAGAGCACGGTGGAACTTCAGTGGAAATCATAACACTTAAATGAGATTAGTTACATGGCCCGCTCTGCAAGGCAACATTACGGCCGAAATTTAGGAGCAGCAAAGAAGGCAAAGGTACGGTGCGACATGCCATCACGTGGCATGTGATCATGTATACGCGTCCACAGATTGGAGCCCAAATGTTTCGGTTGGAATTTCGGTGGGTGTTATCAAACATTCTTCCACTGCAGAACTTTTAAAGGTACATTCTTCCCGGGGTTTGATATGAAAAGATACTCCAACAATACAATTATGGCGGTTCGAACAAGTTAAGTTTAGGGAACAGAATGTTCGTCCCCGAAACTTGCGTCATTCACCTGATATAGTCAATGGCGTCTGTTTTCAATTGGTACTCTGCCAATTTTATCCTACACAATCGGGACCTGTTTGCGTTTAACGCTGTGCACTTACAGCGACCCCAAGTTACAGAAATTGTTCGGCGCAAGTCCGAACAGAATTGGATAAAAGCTGATTTCTGTGTGACTGTAATTGTAGCTCAGGCTACTTATACAAGCCTTTGTTATAATATGCCATATTTCTTGTCGTTAACAACCCAATATGCTGTAACTAATTTTATAACATTCAAGCAATCCCATGTCGTATGTTTATCATGTTGTACCGTACCACACAAAACTGTCCCGCTATATCGTCGTTACTAAAAAAAACAATTGATATAACAGTCGATCCAACTGGTAAAGTACAGCCAACGGCAAGATCTGCTCACTTTCAGAAATGGAAAAATACTTGATGTGTCTCTGTTTTTTAAAAGTCAAGTGTAACAAAAGTATGTCAGGAGCATCATTTAAAACCAACTGGCTTGGAAAGACAAAAACAAAATCGTTTTAGCCCGCCGGCTGGAACCTGAAACGTACCTTTGGCATCGATTAAAATCTGAAGAAGCAATTTATTGTATCTTTAAGAAACAACAAGCTCTTACCCAGTAGCACGATTCCAGTCATTCGACGATTAATCACAGAATGGATTTAATCGTGGCGTTTCTAAAATTGATCAACCTCGTTACTGTGACAGGTGAAGTGGAATATATACGAATCGGTTTGTCTTGTTGTTCAGGAGTGCGGTGAAGATGTGTAATTCTGACAAATTAAGAGAGCAAATTGGCGACAAGGTATCTGCATGATGGCACCTCGGTAGACGTTAGTACCTTAACATCTAAATGAGCGGATATAAATTCATTTAAACCATTTTAAAGGGGCGTTCAGATCACATTATTTAGCACTCCCATTTTCCCCACGGGTGTTGAGATTTTGATACCACGTCATTTGCCATATTTGTTCTCAGTACCATTCTGACATTTCGCGCTCACAATCTCCCCCCCCCCCCCCCCTATCAAGGATATTATTAGAAAACCACCGATGGTTTGTAAACTAATTAATATCCAGTTAAATAAAGCAGTGCAGTGATTACACAACGTTACTGCTTCTACATCCAAATTGAAGATTGCATATTTCCTGTTTTCTCCCTATATGGATCATTATTTTGGGGAGGTATTTTATATGATTGTTGGTTAGAACAAAATCTATTTGCTGGAAAAAATCTGAACAAGCTCCTTTAAGGACCTTTAAGGCACATTGACGTCACACATTGTTTTCTTTACACATTAATTTGAAGTCTCAGGGAACCAGACGGTTTACATGGGGTCCATTTAGAGTACTTTATTTATCTTTTATGCTAGAAATCAAATGTATATCATGATGTTTACTTTCTAAAGTAAGTCCAAACATTTGTTTTTGCGTTTGTAGTATTTTCCGCTCATCCTTTTTCAAGTGACATAAATCTTCATTTACCATGCCTGTAGTACACAGATGACAGCACGCCGAATTAAGAGTAATAATTTACAAAAAAAACATGTGTCAGTGCAATGGCGAAGGTGCCATACAGGTTTCACCACATGGAATACAGTTGCACTGAAAATAGTGAGCATTTTAAATCTGTTTAGTGTATTCAGACTGGAAAAAACGCACAAACTCAACTCAATAAACAACAATGCATTAAAAACATGCAGATTAACATACAGATCCTTGCTGGGTAAAATAAATAAGGTGAATTTCATTTTGACGTTTGTTGGGTCATATTTCTTCAACATATGCAGAAAATGTTCTGTTGGGTAAAACATCCCGAACACAGGCAACGTTGGTTACATGCACAGTTTTGTAAATTGGAGAAACGGCAGCTATTAATTGGGTATTTGTTTTACCGCTTGCTGGAAGTATTAAAAGGTTGAGCACATTATACATACAAACAATATTGTCTCCCTCTGTTGGAGATTGTGAAGACAAGAGAGGGCGCTTCAAAGTATACTTTAAAAAATGCTGGGTAAAATAAAGTTGGATAATTTCATTCTGACCGTTTTTTTGGTCATATTTCCTCAACATTACACTCCTTTAGCAGTGCTTTGCGCGCGCCACTTTAGTTTGCCCGCTCCAACCACTGCTAAACTTCGCCGCAAATCCTGCGAAGCGCGTGGGTGTGACGTCACCCAAGACCGAGCCTGGATGACACTTGCCATGATTGGCTAGATTCTGTCACCTGACGTTGGTTCTGTCACATGACCTGCATCTGACACAGTAAAGATGGCTGCGCCCAGGTACGTCAACACTAACGTTGCTTTGCCCACTGTCGCGTCGACTTTTTTGTCATAATTTCGTCCTGGTTGTTAGTGTGGTTTTACACAGTAAGTATTTGTTTCACGGACATCACTAATCCTTCACCGTGATCACTGTACATCCCTATAGAAAGGTGGGGAAATCACATTTTTCAAGCTCTTCTTTTACCGCGAAATCATGTGTGTAAACTGATCAGGGGAGAGCTGGAGATGAAGAATGGGTATTTTTTTCATATACATTGAACACGGATTTGGGTAAATTTATATGTTGGAATCGATAGCTTATTCAATTCTAAGATATACTTCATACTGACACTTCCGTCGCAAATGTTGCATTTCTGAGATAAATAAATGATAAAATTACTGCATAAAGTAATGCACAAAATTACGTGGCGTGCGGTCTGTGCGTAAGCGCGACAACAGAGGGCGCTGCGTGCGCGCGTGAATGGTTATCTTGTGCACTAATATAACTGAAGGCAATTTGAGGAAGAAAACGTGATTTTTCTACAGAAAAGCAACATTTGCGACAAAAGTGCAAGTGGGAAGTAGGCTATATCTTAAAATTACATTATGTGTTGATTCCAGGAGGTAATTTCCTTAAAATCTTTGTTCAATGTATACGAAAAAAATACAGAAGAATGCGGTGCAGTATGAAGTGCCCCCACAGAGATATATTGCGCCAAGCCAGCGAGTAATTCCTCAACTTCAAGTCTGATCAGTCTAGACTCTTAGTTCAACACGCTGTCTCGTTTTCTGCTAAACTATAAGCTTTGTCACGAAAGCCTAAATGCAGCAGGAGTACGTAGCACACGTGGGGGCACGCAACGTCGTTGTCAATGTAATAGCACACATTTACGCCTGGAATGAAAACTACGCACTCGACGAAGCTCACGAAGAGGAACTGATGATCATTTTTGTGTTTTAAAACAAACAAACGAAGGGCATGTTTTTTACACTGAAATTTTGCACAAACACAGACAACAATCTCCCCAAACTGTCGCTGGTTTCACAAGTCTGTTTCGCAACACAAACTACCCTGTTTGGACCAGAAATCACACCGTCAAACAAACATCTTGCTGTGTTCCAATTTAATTATTTTAAAAAATTGTTTTAAAAATAAATATCGTCAGAGAGTATTCTTTATTTTCAGTATCTATTCAAAAAGTTGGAATTGAACAATGCTGTTAAGGAGTTTAATTAATAATATTTCTTCATGATGTACTCTCTGCAACAGCAAAACATTTTAATTGATGTGACTATTTATTCAGCAGATGGTTTTGCATGTACAGTGTATTATGGGTTACATTTTTGGCAATATTTACGTTTTTGAAATCCACCATGTCATATTTATCAGTTGTGTAGTGACTGTGTAAAGTTGTGTGACAGTGAATAAATAAAGAAAACCGTTAACAGTCTATCATTTTATGTCATGATGTGTTTCTGTGTCACAAAAACAAGACCATAATATATATTTTTCCCAAAGTGAGTTTATTGAACTTGCAAATCCTTGCTAAGTGATTTTAAGTTTAAAACTTATCAAAACTTGATTAAATACACGCCTGGCTTATTGGCTATGCTTTGAGTTTTAATAGCTTATTGGTTTTGATTTAGTGGGGCTTAATAATACTGTTCAAAGAAGAGAAATATAAATATTTAAAAAAATAAGGTATGTGTACTTGAATTCGGGGCGATTCAATAAAGCTCTTTGCGTACAACTTAAAGGGCCTGTGACATCCTAAACAACTTTGTGCCTAAGCTTTGCTTCATAATGACGGATTACTTGTTCTGCAAGACATACTATTGTTCGTTTGGATGTAAAATCAATAAAAGGTGGCATTTTTCAACTTTGAAGATTTCATTGCAATAAATCACAGACAGAGGGCGCTGTTTTGAGTGCATCACATAAGGAAGACAGAAGGGAAAAGTTAAGAAAAAACATAAGACTTCAAGTTGGACTTGTGGCAAATTGCTGCAGTTTCTACCCCCAGTTTTGTCATGGCTTACAGCAGGCAACATGTAAAACAAACTCAAACAGCCATGGATTACAAAAGTTTCAGGAAAATTGAGAAAAAAGTGGAATCTTTTGTGCACAGTTCAATGTGATTTTCCTGTGTTTGCCTCTTGTGACGTCGTGACCTTGGTCATGAATATGCATATTTTCATTAGCATAAAAACTAAAAACCTTTGTTTTAACACCCAAAGCAAGCTCCAAATAGGATTTTTATGACTTTAACTGAGTAAAGTGGTTTTAAAGCATAGATTTCATTGATAACAATCCTAAATAAGGGGCCCTTTAACCAACGCAAAATAGGTGGACCGTAAAGCAGTCTAATTTGGAACGAGCAATGACGTCATCGTTAGCCAATCAGACTACAGGAAACCATACGGCGCCACGGCGGTAATTTTTGATTTCTGTTTTTTCGGAATGCCGTTAGATTTCGTTGGATCCCGACTGGACTAGACAAATGTACGTAGAAATTTCATTATTTATGGGTAGAATATTACATATTCTTTGTGTAGAAGGGAAACATGGACTGTTTTGTGTATTAGCAGTGGGAAATATTTGCCGATTTTTGGTGTGTGTTTCATCGTCTTTTTTTTGCAAGCGTATATTTCACTTCTCGCGCTGCGAACCGGCGGTATATATGCATATGCATGACGTCAGGAGGCGCGGCGCGATACCCGATTGTGATTGGCTATCCGTACAACAATCCTAACGATTTTGTAAGCGGTGTACTGATTGGCTTCGCAGGATATGCGGCGAAGTTTAGCAGTGGTTGGAGCGGGCAAACTAAAGTGGCGCGCGCAAAGCACTACTAAAGGAGTGTACCTCAACATATGCAGAAAATGTTCTGTTGGATAAAACATCCAGAAAACCAACGTTGGTTACATGCAAAGTTCTGTAAATTGGGGAAACAGCGGCTATTTATTGGGTATTTGTTTACCTCTTGCTGAAAGTATTAAAAGGTTGAGCAATATGCTCAGACAAACAAAATTGTCTCCATCTGTTGGAGATTGTGAAGACAAGAGAGGGCGCTTCAAAGTATACTGTACAACATTCTGGGTAAAACAAAGTTGGACAATTTCATTTGGACGTTTAGTGAGTCATACTTCGCCAACATATGCAGAAAATGTTCTGTTGGGTAAACTATACATGTACGTCGCGATTGAGTTTACGAAGCTGAATTGTGACCTTTGACCTGCCTGAAAAATAAAAATCTTTGCCGCGTAAATTTTCGTCTGCCAGCAAAAGATCGAAAGTCATCAGAATAAACCTTATCGACGTTGCTCATTTTCACGAAAACCAAAAAGAGTTAAAGAACCAACCTCCCACCACTTTATCTTCAATACATATCGAACATACTGACAAACATGTCCCGAAACAAAACTTTTGCAAATGCGAGAAATCATCGGGGATTCCCTCCCCGGCTGGCGAGTCCGTGTAAAGCGGCCTTCCCACATACAGGTATAATACGGCGGATGCGGGGCGGAACGTAATTTGGCGGATTGGTGGCGGATGCGACGGGAAAAATGCAGTGCACGGGTGAATCGCCGGGTGTGCAGGATGTCCGCCGACTGCCCGGCGGCTGTCAGGCGGGTGATACGCCGAAATCGGTGCAGACGAGCAGGGGTTAGGCCCGGCTGTGACGGACGATCCGTCGGGTTGTACGGATCAGTCGGCGGATACAAGGAGTCCAGTAGGGATGCCTCTAGGGACTCGTCGGCAAGGACAGCTAATACGGCGACTGTCCGCCGACTATGACGGCTGGTCCGAAGGATACAACACGACTGTGGCCAGTCGCATATATAAAGGACCTGCCGCACAGCCTCTGGTCATTCGTTCACAAGACTTCAGAGAGGCAACATGTCCCAGGATACAACAGATGAAGATATCTACCTTGCCAGTGCCCAGGTCCTTTGTACGACTGCCCTTGTAGTGGTTCTGGACGAGGAAGAAAGGGAGAGGAGCAGAAAGAAAAGAGAACAACAGGCAGCCCGTAGAGCAGCAAGAAGAAGATGGTGGGTGTGACCATGGTTGCTTCGCAGAGGGCAGCAGGGCCATTACCACACTCTACTTCAAGAACTGCAGAGAGAAGATGAAGGCAGACTGAGGAATTTCCTGCGCATCGACGCTGCAATCTGGCAAGAAATTTTAGAGAAGATCCAGGGGAAGATACAGCGACAGAACACCTTCTGGAGGAAGGCACTGGAGCCTGGCCTGAAGCTTGCTATTACCCTGAGATATTTGGCAACAGGAAGCAGCTACCAGAGTCTGATGTATGGTTTCAGAGTGGCCCACAACACCATCTCCAAGTTTATTCAGGAGGTCTGCGAGGCTATCATTGACGCCTATGCTGAGGAGGTGATAGTCTGCCCATCAACACCAGATGAATGGAGGCAGGTGGCGAAGAAGTTTGAGGACCGCTGGAACTTCCCCCACTGCATAGGTGCAGTTGATGGCAAGCACGTCGCCCTGAGATGTCCCAAGAAGTCCGGCTCCATTTACTACAATTACAAAGGCTTCTACTATAGTGCTGATGGCTGTAGTGGATGCTGACTACAAGTTCATCTACGTGAATGCAGGAGCGAATGGAGCTGGATCCGATGGCGGGGTGTTTGCTGAGACGGACAACTATGCCACATTTCGTTGTCTCCTGACAACTATGCCACAGTAACCAAAGACTGTGGAGTCCATCGTCCTGGCCTGCTGCTGCATGCATAACCTGCTGCGAATCCGGTTCCCTGCCCAGACCCACAACGAGGTAGATGGAGAAGACGGAGCCACACATCAAGTCATCCCAGGTACCTGGAGGGATATAGGAGAACTGCAAGATGCTGCTCCAGGACCCAGAGGCAATTATGGGACAACACAAGCCAAGAGACAGAGACTGTACCTGGTGGAGTACTTCAACTCGGAAGCTGGCAGTGTTGAGTGGCAGGGCGACATGGTCTAGTCTCTGCACCTGTGGATTTCGCTTTGTATATTTGTATTATATGTCATGTATATAGCTATTGTAAGTAGAAATTCCTAAATGTATATAGGTATTACTAGTAAGAAAATTGTACATATTACTTGTGTGTTGTAAAAACTTGTACATATTATTGCTGTCATGTGCTTCTCATTAATTATTACCATTTTAAAAAGTAGACACTTGTACTTGTGTCAGGCCCCGCAAAAAAGAAGAGTGCTTTTGTCACGGCCCAAAAAAATTAAATAAAAGACTTTAGTTGTTAGGCCAAAAGAAAATAAAATTCTGAGAGTGGTATCAGAGATAAAAAAAAGTAAGAAAAGAAAGTTGAAGGGAAAAGGTCATTGAAATGGAAAGTGCATAGGGGTTTTTTCATTAGCAAGTGGGACTGAGGAATTTTTTTTTTGCCAACACACTGTGATGATTGGTTTATTCTTTTTGGAGGTTTTGGTGGCCCTGAAAAGGGCCGGGGGTTTCAGTTGGAGCAAGACTTGCTCACTGGTAACGGCTGCTGCTGGACCTCGCTGGTGATGTTGTTGTAGGGCTCCTCTGACTGGTGAAGGAGAATGGAGTCCCTGGAGTCCCTGGAGTCATGTTGTCCAAAGAGGCCAACAGGCTGCCGATGGATGGAGGGCCGGTGTCGGTCGCTGCAGGTCCTGATGTTGAAGGCACCGGCTGCTGCTGCTGTGGCTGGGCTGTCGGGGTCCCTGGCTGTGGCATCCTGTAAGGTGCAGGAGGCGGCTGCATAGGCACATATGCCATCCCATAGCCCTAGTGCTGCATGGGCATGGGATGCATCATGGTGGGCTGCGGTGGATGCTGGAACTGGTGTTGCTGCTGTTGTTTCCTCTGGCGCGCAGTCCTCTTTACCTGGTGCAGCAGGGAGACCACTTGTGCTTGGAAGTCTTCGTAGTCATCCTTCTCAAGCTCAATGGCCTCGGTGTAGAGGTACTGGCACCAGTTCTTCACACGCAGGCTGTGGGGGTCCTTGGGTGCCTGTTCCACCTTGGTCCTCTGTTCCACAGCTTGGGATGTCAGCAGGGCAGCATCGACGAGTCGCTGGACCATAGGAGAAGGTCCTTCAGTCTTCCCCTTCCCCTGGAGGTTCCGGCCACAGGCTCCTCGATGAAGGCCACCTCAGGTTCTTCCTCCTCCTCTTCCTCCTCGGGATCTGACTGGCGCTGTTCGCTGGAACTGGAGTCGGAGGTCCTCTTCTGCCGCACGATCCGACCAGCCTGTCTGCCGGGCACCCTATTGATGTGGTCGGCGAGGAACCCAAAGTTCTGGATCACCCAGGACTCCTTCTCCGTTGGGTTCTTCTTCGCTGTTCCAGAAGGACCTTGCTTCAGAAGCTTGCCAGCCGATGTCCGCATTGAATCCAGCCAGGTCTTCAAGGCGTGGGCAGAGCAGGGAACAGACAGAGAGGCAGCTATCTCCTCTAGCTTCCGGGACTTCAGGGCAGTGTCCTTGTAGTCACGCCGGGCCTTGTCATAGAACATAGGGTGGTCCTCGAACCAGTCAGCCACCTTCTGTTCATCTTCGGGAGGCAGGTGCAGCTTGTCATGTCTTCTCCTGGCTGGGTCTTCAGAGCTGCGCTGAGACAAGGATGATCCAGGTCTGGAGGTCCGGCCCAAAACTGCATGGCGAAGGAGGTCCAGGAACCGGACTGGCTGGCTCAACATCCTCAGCAGGATCCGCAGCAGGCTCTTCAGCAGGCTCTTCGGTAGGCCCCTCAGCAGGCCCCTCACCAGCAGGCGTTGACTGGAGTGGCTGTTCTTCCTGCTCTCTTCTGGCAGCAGCAGCAGCAGCAGCAGCAGCAGCAGTTGTGGACTTCTTGGAAGCTCTGACTCTAGGCATTCTTGTATACTACGTTGTCGTACACGTCGATGTGATCTCGTCGAAAGCAGAGATACGAATGACTTCTCTGGGCCAGCGCACTCCTATTTATACTACCTCCAAACCGTAGTGGACCCGTCCTCAAGCCGTAGTGCACTCGTCGGATCATACGTGGTATCCGCCAATCAGCCGGCGCTATCCGTCGCATACGTACCTCATACCTGGTACACCCGTCACAGCCGTGAACCCATCCGTGACGCATCCCTGCACACCCGGCATGGAGCCGTGGTGGATCCGACGACTTCACACGCCACGTGTCTGCCACGGCTGTTCACGTATGCGCCGGATTAGCCGCCGGGTGTAGGCGTATGCCGTCGGATGTCCGCCGGCTGTGCTACGGGTGTGTCTTACCGGGAGCAGACTCCCGGAAATTTCAAACATGTTTGAAATTTTCGCGGCGTGGCCACGGCTTCGCCGTATCCGCCACTGCTACTAGGGATGCCCAGGGGTGTACTGGGGATCTTCAGGGATGTCTCCCGGATGAGCAGGGATGGGCATCCGCCGTCGATACGACGTACTATACCTGTATGTGGGAAGGGGGCTTTAACACGGACTCGCAGTGCAGAACACTCAATCCAACCACGCCGTAGCTATACGGCGCGTGTTGCATTGCGCATACCGAGCTGCGAGCGCGGTCCACGGACTCCCCCACTACGAAGAGAAAATTCCCGATGATTTCTCGCATTTGCAACATTTTTGTTTTGTCAGTATGTTTGATATGAATTGACGATAAAGTGGTGGGAGGTTGGTTCTTGAACTCTTTTTGGTTTTCGTGAAAATGAGCAAAAATGTTGCCGAGTTCACGTCCGCCCCAAATGCACAATTAGCCGGGCAATTTTGTCATCCAATGCCATCACACTATGATGCATTGCGAACGTCGGTAGGGTTTATTGTCTCATTTTAACATAATTTTGACTACTGTAGGAGAAAATGGGGAAGGTATGGTATTAACCTTTTTCTTAAGACAACATAGACTGAAGTAAAATATTGAAAGTGACATGGTTTTAGTTGAAATTTGTGATCGAAATTGTATTTGATTCCGAAGAACAATTACATGCACAGTGCAATGCATTGCATGCCAGACGGTGTATTAAACATCCAAGTAGATTGAATGCGACACTCGTACACTGTGACTGCTATAATTATTTTAGGCTCTATCTAAGCATGGATTTGGAACTATAAATGTGACAGATAAAGCCTAGCGCCTAAGACATAAGTCACTATAATAATCAGGACAAGGGCAAGGCTCCTGAGGCTGAGTGATAGTCAACAGTTTAGTCAGCCTAGCCCTGGCCTAGGCCAGGCCCAGCTACACCTACATGCATGGCCATTCTTATTGAAATTAGGGCTTTCGACTTGGTACATACATTAGGAGGCATGCAGCTACTGTAGCTTGGGTTTAGACTTTTAGTTTGTAAGTTCAATGTATTTAAAATTTTACATTTTGATTTTGTCTGAGCTGAGCCTCGTACCCAAGGCGAGGGGGTTACTCGGATTTAAATAGGGTACGGATGTCCGGCTGGAAGTTTTGACAACAACCCGATATACATGACAATTTACACTAAGAACAGTTCCTAAGTCTCGTCTCGACGAGACGTAGGCTAAGACCTGTATGCAACTTAGTGAGATGGGTACTAAGTGCCGTATGCGTCTTAGTGGTATTTGTGAAACTCCCGCTAAGATGCATCTGATACTAAGTCCTATAACCGGACTTAAGGATGCTTAAGACGCATCTTAGTGCTTAGTGAAACAGGCCCCAGGTTGTTCTGTTGGAGCATACGTACTCCTTAAGGGGTAATGTAAGAAACTTTCCGATTATGAGGAAAATGGCATTTGCCAAGTACACTGCTGTTTCACCACGAACGGATTATAGTGTGGATAAATATTGAATAGGCGTTAATACATATAAAAAACAGGAAAACATATACAAAAGTATCCTTTAATACAATGTGAAAACACCAATCATTGGTTATCGGATGCCAAACGTTTAGCTTTACATTGTGCCGAATTATTGGGACAAGTTGGGGAGGGGAGAACACAGTTGGTGAAAAGGTAACCAACAATTGGCTATGTAAGCTCACCCAAACCTTGGATGATTGAATTGAACCAACAAGTTCATGTATTGGCCATGCACATTTACCCAAACATTTGGTGATTGGATTTAACCAACAATTGGCCATAGACATTCACCTAAACCTTGGATGATTGAATTTAAGCAACAATTGGCCATGCACATTTACCCAATCGTTGGATAATTAACTTTTAACCAATAATTGGATATGCACATTCATCGACTCAGATTGGTTGCTTAAGTTTAACCAATAATTGAGCATATAGTATCAAACAAGGCTTGGGTTAGGCTGTTACCCAACACCAGTTGGGCATTTTACGCCCCAAAGATGGGTATGTTGATATTTGAACCAACGTTGGGTAAAAAGTTGGGCAAATTTTGCCCTTTTTTATGAATGCATGTAAACTTTTATCACTGGTAAGGTAACAGTGCCGTTGGTGCTCGTAAACAGATCAAAAATCCAAAACCACGACTCATATCTGGCGGTTTCATTTAAAAGCCATACATACGTTTTTACGTTCATCTCCAAGGCAACCTCCGATATAATTGCGGTTAGATGAGGTTTTGGGTCGCAGACCCATATCTTTTGACATCTGCCGATTTTAACCTACATCCAGGTTACTTCAAGGTTGCCAAATGCTGTTCCCTCCATTTCTTGAACGTGCCGCGATGCAGATAGCACAACTCTCGCGCTCGACTGAGATAAAAACAACCGCTTCGTCTAAATTGCTCCCTTGGTGATTCGCCCGAGATGGCGCACAGCGTGCAGTTCTCTTATGAAGAAATTTCCCTGTATATTATGCGGAAGAATCACGCTGGTTTAACATATGGCGCGAAAATTCACCTATAACGGTTATAGGATTTAACTACCCTTACGGGAAAAAATTACTATTCTTTGTTTGTTTGGCAATGCTTGCTATTGCTTTCTTTAAATCAATTTGACATCTAATATTCACTCCATTTCTGTTCAACTTCGTTTGAATGTACATATATGTTCCTACACCTCGGGGAAGTACTTGCTTTCGACTATGTGCCACCGATGAAGGCAAATTGATCAAATAGACCTGAAGCATCATGACGTCACGGGCTGTTTACATAAGTGCTTTTCTATAGCGCTATAAAGTCTACAGCCCTGAAACCATGACGTAATGTTTTCGGTCTATTGCTGACTCATTTTACTTGTTCTCAATTGTTTTATATTCAGCCGTGGAATGTTCAAAGACGCAATTACATTATTTGGCCAAAGAACATTTTGTTTTAAAAGAATGAGTTCCCTGTGTGCCAACAATAAACAGCAATCCACGCGTACTACGTCGAGATAATTATAAAAAGAAAATATCTGGTACACCAAATGTAAACATAAGTGATTTTTAAAGCATTGTACGCCGCTTCATGTGATACATCCACATCATGCACGATTTAAATGCCTCGTCCTTTAGGACTTAGTGTCTTTCTTAACCAAGACGATATTATACGTTTGTCGTCGCATAAGAACAAGTTAGCTAGCTTTCCCATTGAGATTTGCATGTATTACATGTACATTTTTGTTATCGGCTTAAATCGTAGTAAATGTTATATTTTGTCACCTCCTAATATAGAATGTGGTTAAAAGCAACAAGGGAAGCATTGATTAAAAACAAGCTTGTATAAACAACTAACGGTTCCAGAAAAAGAAATAACTAAAATTAATCGCCAATTAGTCAAAAGTGTCCGAGCGAACGATTCAGTATATTTGCAAGTTGTATTTAAATTACATTGCGTGTCGGCCATTTGAAAACGACTTATAACTAATGCAATTTTGCTGGTGAATTTAGGTCATTTTTCGAAAAAGGTAATTCTCTAGCCGTTTTTTTTCTTTTTTCTTTGGCACTGCAGGCTTCATCATCGAGTGTAAGCTGCTGTCTATTATTTGGTATTGGACACACAGGGTTAAAGCCCATATACGTGTACAAGACTTGCAATGTCCCAAAGTTACAATAAACCATTTGACCGTAACCCCTCACCTACTTGGACAATAGAAGCGGTTTCAACTGTCGAAGGCAGTGATTCCGCCAAAGATGATTTTTTGTTATAAGAAAAGGAAAATTGAAAATAAATCTCTATAAATGTGTGTGCACACATTTTAACAAGGGCGCCCCCATGTGAAAGAAATTAGGCCCTGGATACCGTGGTATTAATAATGGCTTCGTCATAACCACAGAACCAGCCTAAATAGGTCGGCAGCTTCGCACAATTTCTTGAAAGCATTGAAAAACATTTGCATTGTTTTGTAGGAACCCAGATGAGGTACCGTGCTTAATTATACACAGGTTGGTTTTTATCATACACATCCTTAATCACACATGGAGATAAGCCGTTTTAAAGTTTTACAATCATGTAGGCCTAACCCGTCTTTAAGCGGGACTTGAAACGCATGTAACAAATAATGCACGATCACGGGAAGACTTCACATTGCATATTCGGTTATAGACCGTATCGAATAGCCGCCATTTCGTAGGGCACCTTTTGTTACTTAAACCGTCCAACAATGGAAGCACAATATGTGCAACCATGCATGTCCTCAAGGAACAAAGAAACTGCCCCACGAAATGGCGGCTATTCGATACGGTCTATATCGGCACCGCCATGATGGCTTAACACTTTTGGGGCAGCAGGTCTTTGGATTACAGTAATTGTTACTTTTGTTGCTCCTTGCCTATTTTGTGTATTGCAGGAATGGCTAAATAAATAATAATAATAATAATAATAACACCAAGGGCGCAAAGTGGCAAAAGTGCACGGTTTTGGTGTTGCCCTCTTTGCACCTATATCGTAAATCCAAAATGGCGGAGCCCACGTCAGAACGGTCTAAACGTGATTGGAATATCGACACCCAAGTTTGCTGTATTTAACTCCACACCACTGCTCCAGCAAATGCATTGCACAAACATTAAGTTTGTCTGCGAACAGTTTATTCTGCCGGAAATTTCTTGAAAACTTCATTTGCTTGAAGACGACAGAGCGTTTACGCCGTTTAGTGCAAAGACGCCCATGTGCAGCACGATAGGGGGCAGAGGGTGCCCCTATCTTTCTTTGCCTGTTGTGTCTCAAACATCCAAGGAATTCCAAAATAATTCCTTCCATTTTTTAGGGGGAGGGGGAGGGGGCGGTGCGTTAACAAAAGGGAAGAGTGTGTTGAATCATATAGGGGCGTTAGGGGAGGGGAGTTCTTAGGCCCCATATCGTGCTGCGTATAAAGACGCCCCAGGATTTACACTGAGTATTTTTGCGGTAAAACGTGATGCGTGTGGCTTTACGAAAAAGCAGTGTACAGGAAATTTGGAATGAAACGACGCGTGCCAAATTTGCGCGAGACAATGTTCAGTGTGAATCCAGCTTAGCTATATACACATGAATATGGCGCGCGGACCCGTAATAACGTTGAACTGGGAAAGAATGTCGATATTAGCCCTGTAGCTTCCCCCGCACGACATTGGGAACGAGATTGTCAGTTTCTAATACATATCGGGGAGTTAATGTCGACCATACGTTTAAACCGTGTTATATTTTGTACAATGCAGCAAGAGTAAATTTTCCATTGCAGCAGTGCATGTGTCGCCCAATTCCGCCACCATGGATTGCCCAACCAGCCCTTGCTGAAATTATAAACTATTGACGTTTTTCGCTCAGAAACAACTGTCACCTGAATCAGATATGTAAAATGTAAATAGATGATTGGGAAGGTGCCAGATATACATAAAGTTAAATGAAAGATCATGTGACATTCGTTTGCACATAAAACACCCTTTTATTAAAATCATATCTCCCGTTGTGCGTACGCATGCGCTTTGCACATTTGCTCAGGGAACGATATCAGAGGTTACACAACCCCATCTGATGCGTACGCACAGCGATAACAACTCCTTTTTTTTACACCAATGGTGCAAAGAGGGCAACACTAACATATGTCCTTTGCCCTTTTTGCACCCGTAGCGTTGGGCCAAAAAATGGCGACGCCCATATCGACAAGGCATGTGCTAAGAGTTTTATATACCTAACTATATGGTCACGTGCAAGGCTATACCCATGTCTAATAAACATGCGTTACATCTATAAATACATGTACCTTTAAGGGTACACGTAGTAGTCCCCTTTTATCTGGCTATCAGTACAATTCTGAAACAACGTGAAGTGCTTGATTCGGCTAAAAGTAGCTACATCATTCCTTATTTTGCCTTTCTTCTCAATTTTACCCCACACTGGCGAGCATCACTTAGTCGTGCCATGGACGATATCCATAAACATTCTCAAAATAGACATGCGCGTCCAGCTTGATCTTTATTCAACTATAAGATTCGTTCATTCGCTTCACTTCCAATGCCTGCTCACAGTGATCCTTGCCCATTAACCGTGCAACGAGGGGATAAATAGCCCATTAACCTAAAGCAATCGACGTCGGCTCTTATAATAAATTATTGTACGCCAGAGTAAATGTTAGTACTCCACGCGTTTGCAAAAGCGATCTTAATTTTCTTTACACGGTCGCAGATCGCAAAGACGCCCGCTAACATCTTTTAAAAAAACAAAGAAAAAAAACAAAGAGAACACTCGGAAATGGCCCATGTTATTGTATAATAGCTTCACTTGTGTAAGATCATCATAGTAGGCAAATTGTCTTGCAGAAAGTTTTTGCACTATTTTTAAAACTCCTGGAAAATTTGTCGTTCGGAGCGAAACATTCATGTTCGTGAACGGTTGTGTTCGTGCGCGCGCGACCATCAATACAAATTATATACAACAGGACATGCTCGCCTTGAATTGTAGTCAGATTAAATTGAAAATAAGTAGTTAGTGAGGTAAGTGCAACAGAGGTAAGTGCAACCAATACACTTTTCTCACTAATTTTGCTGTTTAGCAATCAGACAACGTGGGTCATGATTTTCAAATGACACACCCAAAATGGTGGAAGGCATGGCGCAACTGGCAAGCAGTCTATAATTACAAATCAGTAAATGCAAACATTACGGCAAATGGAAATATATTTAAGACTGAATACGGTAGAACATGCAGACGACGGGGGGGGGGGGGGGGGGTTAAACCCATATGAGATATGCAGCTGTTAAATCGGACGGTATCACAAAATGTCAAGTGTACTTGAAGCTATTGTTACTGACACATCTTTGCCGTCCAAAATCCATGGATAATCACGTGACTATCAGTCAAGTCTATTTAGAGTGCAGTACCCCGTCAGCAAAACGACAGGTATGTTCTTATGCAACTGCTGTACTGTCGCCGAATTCTCGCAGGCGTACCATCGCTGACTTTATATGAGAAAGATCCACTGATCGTGAGGCTGGCAAAACAAGAGTGTTTGAATATTATCTTATACGTCTCATGTCAGCCTGACAGTCCTGTGCCCCCCGTCACGGAAATGTACCCGAATCTATACGTGGAATCCACACGCGATATTGTACTCAAAGAACTCTGGCCAAATGTGCTTTCTCTCTTTTTCTGTCGCTTGCCAAGATTCCCCAGACAAAGATAATTTTCCTTAGAGATCCGACTCAGTGTTTGGGGCTGCGATCAGAAACCTGTCCCATGCCCACCTGCCACATCAATGCCCCGAGGACAGACTAATTGCATGGTGAACATACGATTTGCATGGGATCGAACCGTGGTAGAATTATGTATGCAGGACATTGGAATATTAACCGAATTTGATATCGGCCCACATTATAGATCTTGATGATTCGCATTCTCTTCAGGCTAGGAATCTTCAGAGGACTTGAGTTAATGCGTATACTCCGCAGGAGTCATTTTAAACGGGCACCTGCTCAATAGTTGATGATCTATCTTTCTTTGTGAATTCTTACCTGCTCTTAGTCAATAACCTGCAAAATCATGATCCGTCTGCTATGCTTGCTCCACATTTGTATGTGTAAATAAATTTGGAAGATAAATCATATGTACAAATTAAGCACTTGTAATATTTTTTGCAGCGTAATAATCTCTACATACAGGAAATACTCAGTCCGAGCTGATTTATACTCATTTAGGTCTTTAATAGATCCAACGGAAGTTCAATTCAGCTGCAAAGAACTGTTTCGCGGAAGTGAATGGTGCTTGAGGGACTTGTTTGCTTCTGACTTTCATTGGCAGCTTCCAGAAAGCTTTGTATTTCTGCTAGCCTGTCTGTTTATAAAAACCAGGATATATAAATCAAACTTGACCCATCCGGACTCTTCTAGTTGTCAGCACATCAAATCAATCACATTCAACTTTACCTTCCACATCATTGGTATACGTATGCACCCCGGGATGTACTGCATGGCGCATGGTTGCAACACGTTACTCATTTAACAATGCGCATTAGCGCTTTATTTTTTTCCGATATGATGACTTTTATCAGGCATGTGTGATAGGTACACGAGATACGTAAACACAGCTCACAGCACGGGGCTAGTCTATACACATACCACAATTGGTGTCGGAAACTCACATAGGCGTAAAACTGTCTCGTTTTGGCAATTAACATGTTTCAAGAATAAACTTGCAACCAACATACACCTTTAAACCGAGAAATCCAAGCCAAGAAATCCGAGTTTAACATTAAGACCCCTTAATCGAATTTTGGCTGATTTCATGCATGTGGTACTTGGCCTGAAATTGTGGATTTCTGGAGATTCCAGGGCACATGTCCCCGGGGATACGTGGTAGGCGATCAAGCATTAAGTGATGTCCGCGCGAGCCAGCTTCAGCCTTATTCGTTGTGTAGTATACTGGATATACCCGATAAATCCCAGTTGCAGTGACTGAATTAATGGAACATTTGGACATCGGATGCGTAATGGAGTGTTACCACGCTGCATTTTGACGTGGAGCAATGCTTCATTAATCTTGCCGGATGCCTCATCGTATTTCATCTTTGCGCAGTGAGTACATTTTACGAAGCCGACCTATACGGAATACTAAAAACGATCTGAAGAATATGATAAAAATATGTTCCTTTAGAGAACAGTTTATCTGTGTGTGACAGGGTTCGTTGTAAGATATATAGTTAGTAGACATTAGGATATCAGATAGCATCTCCATACACATTCAAAAACGAAAAGCCATTATACTGATATAGCCTGTCTGATTCAACAGAAACCCATCGGAATTGTTTACCATTTTCCATTACCATTACCATTACCATTTTGGTGTACCATTTTCCAACGGTAGTCTTTGGTAAGAACGTCAAATCTTGACATTGTCACGACATTGTGTCGTCAGGTGGGACACATCCGCTATTGTTTCCCACCACCCAAGTGTATGCCACTAGCGAACTTTTGGGAAACCCCACCGGAGATGGTATCGCACCATCACCAACCGCATGGGCATATTTCCAAACATGCAAAAACAGAATGACAAATTTAATGTGCAAAAGCCCACCTCATTATCTCGTACGTATACGAGATAATCTCTCAATCGTAAAAAGCTTCGAGGAAAATGTATCCCCTTTAATTGACTATCCTTCAAATCCCCAAAATTCACCCGCATACTAGATTTAACGACTTTGGCAGCAGTCAGATATATGCCCGTCTAAACCTTTAAACTGAATTTAAAATGCCATTTTCTTTATGCCCCGGTTCATGTTTGACGAAAGGCGATATAGAAGTAGCATACTGGTGCAATTTTCGTCTAACACTGCAGGAGCATGTACTCTTACCTGCACCTTAGTGGACCTCATTTAAAATAGGTCAAGCTTGGTTAAGAAACGCGTGTTGCACGGAATCTCGACCATCAAGATCGTGTCGTTAAACAATGGGGAAACGACTCTCTCCGCTCCGAGGCAAGGAAAATGGCCAGACTGGCGTGTAGCTCGCCGCTTCAGCGCCTATCCAAACAATCTTTTGAAGTGTGATGAAAACCAATTTAAAGAGTCGGCGAAGAAATAATACTTGTACCTCACGTGCACCCGGGAGAAAATTTGATAAATTCACATGATTCTTTGAATTGCATTCCAGTTGAATTGCGCTATGCACCTATCTACAAGTACACGTGACCTGCTCTGGGAAAAGGTATAACGTACATTGTATAAGTCGCGCTGGCTAGTATTCGTTTTGCGACCATAAGAAGAAATCCGCGGCAAATCCACTCTCATTAAAATACCAAAACACAATGGAAATTCCTGGTGGTGCCTAGATACCGCCTGGAATGTCTGTGTTCCCCCTGGAATGTCGGTGTTACGCCTTTTCCCAGAGCGGATCACATATGTTTCTTTACTCTAGTTTACGGTATAGTGTTTACATAGCTTGTTTGATGTAACAGTGGTTTGATCCAATGCCGTTTTCAAATTAGTTTTTTGATTGTAACCTTTGTTTTACACTTTGACTGACGCCCCGAGTTCTTCACCTTCAAATGGAGGTGCAGTTTAGAAAGTCCACATACGTTGCTGTTGCCATACGTGGTGCACACCCATGCCTATAGCAGCCAATAGTCTGCTGGTTGTTTTATGGCATTATCTCCTGGTGATTTATATACGGTATTAATTATGTACTTCACACATGCCCCGTGCACCCACGGTCACATTACATAGCAACAAAATATTAGTCTGTGGTCATCTGGATACTAAGTGTGCATGTGAAAGGAAGTACGTCAGTGCACAGATGCTATTCATGTAAAACACACACATTTGGAACTTCACCTATCTAAACTACGTAGCAATATGACCTACTGATGCTTGTTGCTAAATTCGCAATACAATTTGAATGACATTTATTTAAAGGGCCCATGAAATGCTGAATAACTTTATGCACAGTTTTTGCTGCATATGAAGGATTACTTGTGTAGAAAGACAATACTGTTCATTTTTCAACTTTGAGGCATGTCACTTTAGGAACACACAGCAGAAAAGCAAAGAAAAAACATAAGACTTCAAACTGGAATTGTGGAAAAATGCTGCAGTTTCCAGCCTTAGTTTTTTTTTATGGATTCCAACAGGCAACATGTAAAACAAACCTAAAACGTCATGGGTTACAGAGGTTTTAGCAATTTTGAGAAAATTTTGGAAACTTTTGTGCACAGTTTAATGAGATTTTCCTGTGTTTTCCTAATGTGACATCACCACTTTGCTCATGCGTATGTAAATTGCCATCAGCATAAAAATCAAAAACCTTGATTTTAACCCCCTAAACAACTTCCAAGTAGGGTTTTTACGATTGTAAATTAATAGACTAGTTCCATAGCACAGATTTAATTGATAAAAACAACATTTCAGGGGCCCTTTATATTCTATTAGCCTCACATTTTTACATTTTGGTATCGTCAGACTACAGCAAAATGCCACTGTATTCTGCTTTCTTTGCAGTTCATGCTGTTTAATGTCACTTAGCCTTTATACGGGTTAAGATACGTCAGCAAGGTTCACAGAGCGCAATTTCTGCTAACGAAGTATTCGAAATCGCAGTTGTTAAATGTTCGAAATTCGAAGTGCAAATTACCAACTAAAACTGTCGAGGTGCTGAAGTTAAATGACCTGTTCAAGTACCGGGGTACTAAAAGGCAAAGCGGACTTAAATATAGACTACGATGTCAACTCCATGCATCGAACCAAGCAATTCCTGTTCGAATTACACAAAGAACAGCTCAACAGAACATACGATTAACCAATCATCGGACTACTGAAAGAGTTGTTCTTCCTCCCCAGCGCTCGAGTGTGGAACAGCAAGCATCGCCAATGCTGCCTAGGATACGTCTTATCAATGCACGGTCAATAAGAAACAAGGTTGACGAACTTGAACACTTAATAGTGCTGCAATTGATATTGCTGTTATAACAGCAACTTGGATTAGTGAGACTACAGCAGTCTTTGCTAATATTAAGGGTTTCCACGTTTTTCAAAAGTGTCGGTCAGCTATAAGAGGTGGAGGCGTAGCAATTTATGCCAGAGATCACCTAAAAGTTGAACTCATATCTATACACATTCTTGTGATTTTGAATGCATTTGGTTAAAGACTATGGTTAAATCTGCCAAATGCTCATTGGGTATAATTTGTACCTTGGAAGCATTTATTTCCCACCAGGATCGTCTTATGAGCATGATATCACTGATCACAATTTGTTACATGGTGGATACAATTCGAACAGCAGATATGTCTGTCATTGTAATTGTTTTGGGTGATTTCACTGACATGTCATGTGACAGTTTTGAAACCGATTTGGGCACGACTCAATCGGTTACTTACCCGACACGTCAGAATGCCGTTTTGGATAAGGTGTTCACTAATTTTTCAAAACTTGTTTAAAGCAGTGGAACGGTTAGCCCCTTTGGGCGCAAGTGATTACTGTTGCATTGTTTACATTCATTGAGCAAACTTCCAAAACAATCAAGTCCACACTCATCGGTTCAAAACAATCAAGTCCACACACATGAGTTCACACTCATCGGTTCTTTTCAGAACCACACATATACAAAAGAGATTCACATGGTGCTACCGCAAACCCATACAGAAAACAATCAAGTAGAATGATAACTGTTCGTCCTTATGGAGACTCTGCAGTATGATTTTTTGGACGATGGTTAATTGATTATGATTGGATTAACGCACTATCGGGGTTATCCACCACCGAATAAGTTCAGCAATTTGTAAGTAATTTGGTAAAATCTTACCGTGCTTGTTTTTCAGAGATCTCAATAATTAAGTGTGACCGAGACAAACCATGGATGACTGCCAGTATTAAGAGGTTATTGTATGAACGTCAAAAAGCTTTTGAAAACAAGCATATGGAGACTGTTACGTATTATAAGATTCAACGCTTAATTAATCAGCAAAAGTCGAGATTTGGAGAAAATGGCACTCTAATGTTCAACAATTTTGCAATTTGGAACCTTCAGGAGCAAGCTAAATGGGCACATCATATTCCTGGATTTACATTGGATTTTGACGCAACGCTTGAGGCTGTCAATAACCATTTTGCTGATAGATGTGTCAACGGCCAGTCATCCCTCTGATTTACCGATACGATTAGTCAAGGAATTTTCAACTGAGCTAGCTGGTCCTTTGACGCATCTGTTCAATAATTGTATTACTGATGGAATTTTTCCTCAAGAATGGAAAACTGCTGCGGTTGTGCCAATTCCAAAAGAAAATAATTTTTTGATCAACTGCGCCCAATTGCTTTAACTTCTTATTTTTGCTCGTGTATTTGAATCGTTTATTGCTAAATGGGTCTTACACGACATTGTTTCAAATTGTTATTCTCGTCAATATGGTATTATGAAAGGCTGTAGTACTTTTGATTGACCTGTTAAATTTTAGTCTTATATATAGGGGATTGACAAACTAAGGGAATTATGCTCAAATTTGTGCAATAGACTTTACCAAGGCCTTTGACCGGGTAAATCATACAACTGTACTTCGGAAACTTCTTGTTCTTGGAGTCAGACCGTCCGTTGTTCTCATTGTCTGCACCTTTCTGACAAAAAGAACTTAAAATACCAAAATTAACGGTCGTATGTCCTCTGTTCATCAATTGACATGTGGGGTTCCGCAAGGAACAAAGTTGGGTCTAATTATATTTAAGGCACTGTCTGTACTGAGGTCCGATTGCATCTTTAAATTTACGTTACTTTGAATTTTAAAAAAGCCGATATTTGTATTAGTTGCCGAGGTTGTCGGCTTTCCAATGCCAGCTATTGAGAAAAAATACTAATTCAATATAAAAGATGCAATATGAAGTTGCATTGATTACATGTTTGTAGCTTCATAGCTTCCCGTTGATATATTGTTTGAGCGTTTGCTTTTTCGAAAGTTGGTACCTTATGTAGGTGATCTTATTGGGTAAAGGACAATAGCTTAAAGACAATTACATCATTCGTAGTGATCCAAAATACTTCACAAGTTGACAAGAAAAGCCCTACTAAAAGTGTTCATCGCAATGATAACAAACACAACACGTTTTTTTTTTCTGTGTAAAATGGTATCTTTGTGGAAAAAAATTACCAATTGAAGGTGGTTTCTTTTTGTTTAAATGTCTGCATACATTAACATTCATTCGACACAAAAACCATGGATTTTAAAGGTTTTCTGAAGTATCACTGCATTTATGTAAAGCTGGAATCTCTACAGGGCATTCTATTTACATTCCTCTTTAGATATATAATGATGTTGTTCCGGGAATTGGTATAAAAAGTTTCATCTGCAAATGATATAATGGGCCTTTAAACAAGATCGATCCTTGTGTACAAATTCTTGTGTACAAAGGACGGGACTTACAGGTGCCTTTTCCACCAATGTTTTGGCAAATATTATCTGAAAGACCCGTAAAACATTACGATGGGCTTCAATCGCAAGTCGCACTCAGGTGATACATGTAGTTTACCGTGTTTTGTGTCACATGTACATCCAGCTCGATATCCATGTTCCTGTATGGTATATTCCCCGGCAGAATCCGATGAGCCTGAACCAGTTTATTTGCAATGGTGCCTATATATTTAGGCCCAAGATAGCACATTTCAAATGCTCTATTTCTTTTTGAACCATTTCCCCCGCCGTAAATCCGTTCTTTGAAATGTATGCTGCTATCCTGGAAAGGTACCAGACTACACACGTGTTCCGAGCCTTTTTGGAAAACGCCTGAGGCTTAGGCCTTGTTCCAAATCTCGACTTCGTCTCCGTCTCCGTCTCCATCTCCATATGGTTTACATGGAGCCGGAGCCTGATATGAGCCTGAGCCCAAGTCGAGATTTGGAAAAAGGCCTTGGAATGCATAAATAGTCTGGTGCCTTACCAATCACCAGGTTACATTTTACGGAACCTATTCAAGGCACACAGTTGAAAATCGCAAGAGCGCAATCGGCTTCTTCCTGAACTCATTGCATGGTCAGTAACCACGGATGTGAGATAGGAGCATTGTGGTTTGTGGATACTGTTGAGATCATGGCCCAGCGCTACACCGAACGTCGCCATATACGTCGTCATGCGTCGCCAGCTCTGTATCTTGTTTTATTAACTCCGTAGCCCCTCAAGCAATCAGCGAAAGCCATGCTCACAGAAAACTCACAACCAAGTAGCCAACTGCAACTTGGATTAATTTATCGAGGTGCCATCGTCATATAGAAGGTCTCTTACGAGGCCACCGACTTAAATCCGGCCACTTTTCGCGGGAGTTGAACTGATTACGTTTTTGGTAGCGATGGGGCAAGAAAAGCGTAAATAATAATAATAATAATAGCAGGTTTTTAAATAGCGCCATTCCATATAGATCATGGCGCTGTTGCCATTATTACCGCTGCCGTCAGGTAATCACCAGAACCATTTCACTTCAACTAGGCCGGCAGCCTGGCCAAGGCGCACGACTCTATCAGCAGTTAGATTGTGGCATTCCCCATAACAGCTCCCCAGATGTCGCTTGGGTTGACGAGGCAATTAAGACTAAGTGTGAACACGGCTTATTGTAATGTAGAGTTACGACAAGGTAAAGATTTGTATTCTGTTTATGAGTATAAACCATTAAAACACGAGGTTTGGTTTACGCATTTCATTCCACAATGGGTTTACGTGATGAAAGATACCAGCAATGGAGTTAATGTTGACTTGATCATGAAAGTAGGAAAACCTCCATCATTTTGACTAACTAGCCTACACATTTGCTGCAAAATTTAAAGTCATCCATGAAGAACCGTGGAACTTTCGTTTACGTATCAGAAAATACAGCGTATGTAGTGTCATTTTCTATGTAACTTGTTTAAGCAGTTTCACTAAAAGATATGTGGTAAACAGAATCGGAAACCAATGTAAACATATTTTAGTGCAAAGAAAATACTGTCAGTAGAAATATGAATAAGGTTTTTCATTTTGCTTTATTTGTGGTCAATGTTTTCTAAGCTAATTTTCAGTTTACCTCGATTGAAGTAGGTGTGTAATTTATTTTTTTGCTCGTTCCATGCTCATTCGCAGTGGTATTAACTCGATATGATGTCACTGCATCGTCATCATGTGTGATGCGAAACATGTAAAATCTGCTTAAAAATTTACTTTCTGTCGAGATTCCCATGGACTTCCTTTTGACCGGAACAGCGGCACTGAATTGTCCACTCAAAAGACCCAGTTGCACCCATCATAACATTACACATAATGGATCCAGCCGTGTCTGAATTGCCAAAAATAACCGACGCCCAGTAAAAACACATGCCTATTATGAAATTTTAATTATGAAGCTCAATGGTTGTCGCGCGCGCGCCAAAACTTACGGCTGACGGCCAATGAATGGGCGTCTGTCATGTGCAATAATAATCAAGGATGGAGTGGTTCATTGTGCAATTGTGATGCAGCGTTGTTCGTCAGATTTATCTGCGGCCGTGATCCAGACTGGTGTTTATGCATTCCACATTCCCCGCCGGCAGTTGGACCCGACTGGCGTTATGAGTTGGTATACATTTTGTATACTGTCGCCCGATGTCTTTGGATAGGCTGTAGATGGATTTTGGTTTACATGTTACATGTACTACTGTGGTGCCAATATTTGAATGATCGTTTCAAATGTGTCATTTAATGTTCACTGAAGAAAAATGTCACACTTTAGCTCTTTCTTGTGCCTATACGGCATAGGGGATTTTAACTGTTTTAAAGGCACAGGTTCGTCAGCAATGCGCGCGCGCCAAATTTGTGCCACGAAATACGCAGATCCATATCAAAGGCGTGGATCGAGCTGCGTAATTCCTGGCACGAATTTGGCGCGCGCGCATTGCTGACGAGCCTCTGCCTTTAAAGGACGCATGGAAATTTCACATTAAAAAGTCATGTAAGCTCAATGTTCATATGTGCCTACCAATTCCAGTGTATATTATGGCTGTTTTATGCTGTATAATGACCGTTTCGTGCTGATGGAATTCCATATTCACGAGTAAGGTTATGATTTTATCTCACCAACTACAGTCGAATTTCCATTGAGGCTGTGCACAATATCTCGATAGATGCTCTACCAGCTGGCGCACGGGTGCGGTGGTATACTCCGTTTGTTTTCGCCATAATAACTCAACGTTTATCTCGGTGTGAGTGGATGTGCAAATTAATGAGCAAATTAACAGATGCCATGTTTGGTTAACATATGCCATGTTGTCTAGAGCATCTACATGTATGTAGAGCATTTGCCCAGATGGCCAGAGGTCTCGGGGCTAAATCCCGATAGTTTTCCTTCATTCCGTGTTTTATTTCCAAGGTGATTAGTCACCGTGGCAAATATTTCCTCCAAATTGTGGTCCTCATCAAGATTTCAGTTTTCATTTTGGTCATTTATTTCCAAGATAATGAAGCGCCATGAAGTGAATATTGTGTTTGTTATTTTGCCCATGTGACATCGAGAAAGCTAGGGGGAAAACAAACTCGACAGAAGTACTCTTGGGCGATTTTTATAGTGATATCCCCAGATAGCATGCATATGCCTACGACTCCAGGGTGCGATTTAGATAAACACAGTAATTCCTACATATCGACTATTGATTGCATCGTTTTATATTTTTTCCCCAAAATCGCATGGGACAAAACGTGGGTCACGTCAAAGAAACGTCAAACGCTCTGAGAAATAAGCGGCTTAAAGTAATAAAAATGAGATTGATATGTTATCTATTACAATGGAGAATGATCCCGTAATGGTTCCCTCAATGGAATATCTTCATCTAACATGCGATCTGGCAGTGTACGATAAACAGTATGGTTTTACCATTGTATTTTTGCGCTGAACCTTCAGAAAAGAGTCCAGATTCGCCGGTTGACCTCCATATAATTTTTGTTTTTTTTAAAAGAAGCCATTTTCCGGCATGCGACGAAATGGAAAAATGTATCCAAAATTACCAAAGAGGGGTGATTTCACGTCACAGTGCTGAACACCAATTCATGTAGACTTTATGTCAAGTCGGTAACTAGACCGGTTGGTTCGTAAACCGCAGCAGCGTAGTCGCGTATGGACTGGGAACAAGTCTAGTCGACCTCTAGTATAACCGACTTGAAAAACCTTTGTGTCACTTTGTACACGGGCTATGGAGTTTGCTACCAGAAAAATTGGACGTAGAGATCTGATTGGTCGAGACACGGGGCTTGGTTAATATTCGTGCCACATTTTCAAAAACATGTGCTTGTGAACTAGATTTCCTAAAGTAGTAGACCTATCAATATCCATTACTCCTGAATTTCAAAATGAGACATAATCATATAGTAATAATTGGACCTTTCCTTTGGCCCATGTTTTGAGTAAGAAATCAATTCAAAAATCGTAGCTGGCAATTCTCTCAATTGTTGTGGGGAGATTTTGTTATGGACATGTATATTATTTTATTGTACGCAGTATACTACATTTCGCTAAAAGTTAAACGCAGTTCATCTGAATAAATATACGTATCTATTGAAAAATTGTTTTACTGCATATTCTCTTCAACACCCCTGGTAAACATTTACGCTACTACACCGTGGAGTGCGGTGCGTGGATTGCCGTGGTTCTTGCTATGGCAACAGCGTCAACGCGCTTTGAATCGTGAATATTGTCGCGCAATCGGGTTTCTCAGGTTGGTATACGAGTCAAAACCAAAATATATACTGCACATAAAAAAGGCTATCGATCGTGCACGGTAAAATGGCGTTAGACGGACAAAACACGACCGTATACCGAATTGATTTCAAGTCTACAATTCATGAGGCTTCTTGACTAAATGTCGCGTGGGGAATGAAAAAAATAATACAATCCTTACCCTTCATGTTATCGAAACTTTACCGGGAAGGATAACTTGCAATCAACTGCCACAGTGAGAAAATAATTCCACCTAAATTGGTATTTCACCTTGGTGATTGATTTGGACAAAATTCTATCTTGATTCTCTCCCGTCGGATGAAAAACCGAAATCAAATACTTCCATTGCAGTTATGTTTTCGGGAGGGGCGTGGGATTTGGGAGTAACATTGCTAATATTAAAAATAAACTTTCCAGAAATTATGCACCCATCCACGCAGGAACGAATCTCAGTTTCACATCTTAATCTCTCTTTACGGATCGCCAACCCCCACTAGGAGCGCCGATGTCCCGTGGACGATATAAGTTCTCGGAGCAGCTTTCCCATCGGACCGCTGTGTTTAGATACGGCGGAATATAATCGATTGTCGGGGGGAAACTTACTATTTCAGCCGTACGCCGACAGGTGGTGTCTAGGCCTGACCAAACAGTCGATTATCAGCAAGATTACCGTAGAAATATTTCATTTTTATAGCAGTTCCTGAAAAAAAAAAAATTTTAAAAGGAGACAGCTGCACGGTGACGAGGACGCTTGGTCGACTTAATTAGTTATGACGATTCGGTGGCATCTATAGATCCTTTTCGGAAGTTTGCTCAAACTCTATCATCGGACGGTATACTTTGAAACATTTGCAGTGCACATCAATTGCCTTAATGCTGTTCTTTCGATGTTCATTTCCAGCGTTTGGCTATAGTAGCCGAGCGGCTGTCAAGCAAAATGTTGATAGAAACACCTGACAATGGCGGAAGTTGTGAGCACGAGACCGCCGCTATAACCCGTGCTTCTCATCAAAGCGCCTGTAACCACAGCAGTAGGTTATATTCTTTGGAAAGCTCTGTCAAAAATTTGGTTAACGACTCACACAAGAGTCTACAAAGATTCTGTTTCTGTAAAAATCACTGACATGGCTTTTGGCACCGAACGTCTGAGGTTTGCATAATTACGGGAAAACTGTCTAATAACTTTGGAGGGATATCTCTGTGAAACATCATCTTACACGAGGCACTGTGGGCAGTATTTGTACTTAACACAACATTTGTCTTCAAGTTATTCTGTTTCAATTTAAATGAAAGTACTCATACTGCTATGAGTACTTTCATTTGTTAGTGCTGTCTTATGCATGTTTGTGATTTCATGATGATACGGCGAGTTCCGTACAAAGTGCTGAAAATGGCGGACCCTAAACTAGTGCATCTTTACCAATTCTGCTATATGTGTCAACTTCAGGGGGCTTTGTAACAACGCAGGCAATCCAGGGCATTGTGATACCTCGGACAAACATGGACAAAGAGAGTACAGTGCGATTCAGCATGCATGACCGTCTTCGTCAACAAGTTTTGCACGAAATTGTTGCCGAGAGAAAAGCTTCAGACGATGGGTCTATTTTCTGTTCTTTCTGCATAATCTCCCAAAACCATTTAATCAAGGGTTGTTTCGCATCTTGTCTGCATCTTTCGCAGTGAAATGACATATTCACAGCCCCGACATGATATCAAAGCTGTTTATTATCGATTATATGCATACATCCTCTCTCGACTCGACAGCAAGTGAGAGCAGATCGTGAGCATTGAGTGTGATCTGACAATAAATGCGCTGTGCAGAGAAACCTTTACCACAAAGTTGTCTGGAACGACAGGAAAACTGTACACAAATCTGTGTTGTCGTGGTTACATCGATTTCTGTGATGCGAAATACCGCAACGCAAACACGACATTATGGTTCAGTTGAATCGTAAAATGGCCAATCCTGAACAAGGTGATTGTATGTATATTACGCCAACAGGTGTTTGAGGATCGGTGGTCGGCAAACAACAAAAAACGTTGTCATATTGTTTTGGATATGACAACATTATATAGACATGTAGTTCGGAATGTAAAATGACATGTTATATAAAACTGGGTTAAATGTTACATTTTAACAAACCTATATCACTGTAAAGCCCGGTTCATACTTCATGCGAAAGCGAACGCGAACGCGAATCTCACGTCAATCTGACGTCAAACATTTCGCGGCGAACATTCGCGCAAGTTGAAACTAGTTCATCTTTTTGCGAATTTGCTGCGCAAAACATTCGCTGTGACAAATTCGCATTCGCGTTCGCTTTCGCATGAAGTTTAAATCCGGCTTAACAAACGAATCTCACTGACAAGACGGATTTTGACATTTGCCGAGGCTTTACGTGCCCATTCTATCTTGGGGTATCGATATGCTGTCATGTTATACATTTGTAACGGATGGGAAAACAATTTCTTTTAATTCGCAGCTACCTGACCATGGATGTACATTGTCTCTTTCTCAACGAAACAGTATTACTTAATGCGTGTTTTTTTTTACCTAATTTTTACCTGCAGATTTCTTACAACCAGGTTCATTTATGGATTTCTGAAAAGAGCCGTCAGTGCTGAGTCCGAAACACTCTTGAATGCGATATGGGCGTGTAGGATACACCAATCGGCTTCATTCTGAAGAAGCATCGGTCTCCAGACTCAATGAGCTGACTGCACAACGAAGCAAAGTCCTTAGCATGGCCCAGATTGTTGACTACGTGTGCATGCTAACGCTAGGATTTCTGTTGATGTGCTATGCAGTGCTGGCCGTTTATCCCGACCACTCGGGTATCGTCGTCGGCGGCGAGAAACTGAGAGTTGACGGGAATATACTTTTCGGTGGACTCTTTCCAGTCCACGATAAAGGCAAGAATGGCAGCATCTGTGGCATAATAAACGAGGACCGAGGAATTCAGAGGTTGGAGGCGATGCTGTTTGCCATTGACTTGATCAACAATGATACAGACATACTACCGGGGATCACCATAGGGGCAGAGATAAGGGATACGTGTTCCAGAGATACGTACGCCTTGGAGCAGTCCCTGGACTTTGTTCGTGCCTCGCTGACAACGGTTAGCGCCGCTTCCTCGCCAGAGTGTCCCGCGGAAAAGGTCAATACCACCGGCCAGATGGGAGTAGTGGCTGGTGTGATAGGTGGTTCGTACAGCACCGTGTCCATCCAAGTGGCTAACTTGTTACGTTTGTTCCAGATTCCACAAATCAGTTATGCCTCGACGAGCTCCGAACTCACGGAGAGGAAAAGGTTTGGTTATTTTGCAAGGACGGTTCCGCCGGATACACTGCAAGCCAAAGCGATTGCCGACATCATCGCCTCCTTTGGATGGACTTACGTCTCTACCATAGCTTCCGAGGGAAATTACGGCGAGTCCGGCATCTACGAATTCACCAAAGAGGCGGGTCTTAGGAATATATGCATCGCAAGATCGGAGAAGATTCTTCGCTCAGCCGACTCGCAAGTATACGATAAGATCATTACGAGATTGCGCAAGAAACAAAATGCCAAAGTTGTGGTTCTCTTCACGCGCGTGGAAGACGCCAGGGATCTCTTGAGTGCTGCTAAGCGAGCCAATCTCAGTGAGAATTTTATCTGGCTGGCCAGCGACGGCTGGGGAGCCCAGGAATCCCCCGTTAAGGGCAGAGAATCTGTCGCCGAAGGCGCGATAACGATCGAACTCCAGACTCGAAAGATTGATATATTTGACGAGTACTTCTTGAACCTGTCTCCCAGGACTAATAAGAGGAACCCGTGGTTCAAAGAATATTGGGAACAGAAATTTAAGTGTAAGTTGCCTGACGATGAAGGTCATGCTACAGACCTTCTAGAGAGGAGTTGTGAGGAAAAATCACTGTTTGATGCCACCCATGTCCAAGAGAAGAAGACGCAGTTTGTCGTGGATGCTGTGTATGCCCTTGCCAAGGCTCTAGACAAAATGCAACGCGTTGTGTGCAATGAATCCGTACCACTTTGTAGCGGAATGGTGCCAGTAGACGGACATAGACTCTTCAATGAATTTATACTTAACGTGGAGTTTAAAGGTAGGTTGTTGAAGAGTATAAAACCAATTCTCAACAGATCAATCTACTCCATTATTCACTAAAATGGTATCATCGAATCATCGTACTAATCGTTTTTGTTTAAGGCATTCGATTATTTTTACCTAAAAATTACCAATTAAGATAATGATGGTTGGTGAAGTATACCCAATATTTTAGAATCATCACTGCAACGACTATTTTATATGATACAGTCACCAGTTCAGTAGCGACTCGGGACAGCTAGTCCTATTTTTCCAGTATAGTGATGTAGGACTATTGTCCATGCAATGATACCATAACCACAAAGCGCCAAAGCAGCCTTACATTAGACGGTGCCTGCGTGCTAACATGTCACACCTTATGAGAGAACCATTAACATCACACTCGAATGTAACTGTTTGCATAGTATTTTACACAAGAGTTACATATGTTTACTTGTTCTCCTTACAGACATTGTTGACCAGCAGGTTAGTTTTGATGAAAATGGAAACGGCTTGGGACGCTACTACATCCTTAACTTCCGACGTGACAAAAACAACAAGTATCATTACTTCAAGGTGGGTAGGTGGTACGGCGAGTTGGAGCTGGACCAGCGGTCGGTACAATTCCATTCGTCGGTAGCTCGACCAAAGGGCACTCGGCTTCCAATGTCACAGTGTAGTCTTCCGTGCAAACACGGCGAGATCAAGCGATTACAAGACGACGACGAGGTATGTTGCTGGCTGTGCACGGCCTGCCTCCCTTACCAGTACGTGGAGAACGAAAACACGTGCGCGGATTGTCGGAAAGGCTACTGGCCCACTCGTAACCTGAGTGGTTGCTTCAAACTCACCGAGGAGCACATGGATCCGGCTACCGTGTGGTGCATCATCCCCATGGGGATTTCCATTCTGGGCATCGTAGCAACCTGCTGCGTGGCCGTGGTGTTCATCACCCACAACCAGACGCCGTTAGTCAAGGCGTCAAGTCGGGAGCTCAGCTACATTCTGTTAACGGGATTCGCTGCGTGCTATGCCATGACATTCGCGATACTCGCCAAGCCTTCCGTGACGAGCTGTTCCATTCAACGAATCGGCCTAGGCCTGTCTTTCTGCGTCTGCTACTCTGCCCTCCTGACCAAAACCAACCGGATCGCAAGGATATTTGACAGTGCCTCACGCTCGGCACAAAGACCCAAATACATCAGCCCCAAGTCGCAACTCGTGATCTGCTTTGGGCTAGTGAGCGTGCAGCTGTTCGGAGAGCTCGTGTGGCTCATTGTTCAGCCCCCCGGGGCCAGAGTACACCTCTCAGACGCCAGGGATCAAGCTGTACTCAAATGTAACATATCAGATGTTTCATTGGTCGTGTCGTTGGCTTATAACATGATTTTAATAATCTGCTGCACTGTTTACGCATTCAAGACCCGCAAGATTCCGGAGAATTTCAACGAGGCCAAGTTTATTGGCTTCACCATGTACACCACTTGCATCGTCTGGCTTGCATTTGTTCCTCTTTACTTCGGTACGACTGGAGACTTCCGGGTAAGTGCCAATGTTTCGTTTCCTACCACACAAAAGTCTATTAAAATCGTGTCCCTGACTCAGGTTATGAAATGTAAACAATAATTAGAAAGGTGCCATACTACTTCGAAACGCATCGCGTTCTAGTCATGCGTTTGAACAAAGTCTTCACGACACCATCCCGATCAACAGCCCGCTCTTCAAGGAACTGACTTAGGGAACACGATTGGAAATGGTATTGTCTTTAAAAAGGTTTATGGGTGTGCTCCATGACAGTCTGTGATGTGCAAATTCCATTTCCTTATTTTAAGTCATATAATTATTTGGTTTGTTGAAGAAAAAGTGAAAAATGTGAAAGGAGAACGTTATGAATATGAATGTCAACACATGCGATCGCGACTTACTGATTTATACTATTAGGCTTTTAAGTTCTCATTTGCGCTCCAGGGCTAATTGTGCAGTTTTTGTTCCAGAAACACTCTTCTGGGAAATGGTATTGATTTATATGAGTGATAGTGTCCACAGGTGAATTCTCAATTATCACGAGCTTAGCGCAGTGAAACTACTCAGCCGCATCGGACATATCCAAGAAACAAAAGGCACATGCTAAGCAAGTTCGACTCGAACATTACAAACAGCAAAAAAATATGACCAGCTGAAAAATGGACACGAACTTCAGAAAGAACGCGTGGCAATAGACGCAGCCATTTTGTCCGAATTCAAGACGAATTATAAAAAGGCGTTTTTGCAGACAATATTTTTTGCGCAGCATGAATTGGCTAAATGGCTCACTGAACTTCTTCAACCCGTTTTGGACACATTCTCTGAATATGACATTACCAGTCTTTTCACAAACGTTCCTCTTGACGAAACAGTTCAGATCTGCACACAGGAGTTATTTCACAGCACTCTTGAAGCACCCTCATTGTCTGAATCCGCCTTTATCGAGCTCATCAATAAAGCCACGAAGGGAATCGAATTCAGTTTCAATGACAACATGTAGCCTACACACAAACGTACGGCGTGGCTATGGGGTCACCACTAGGTTCGATTTTAGCAAACATTTTCGTTAGCTATACAATGAAAAGTGGGCTTTTGCTGATTTACCCGTAAAATGTACGCCACTCGTGGACCACCGTTTTGTTGACGACACATTTGCTGTGTTTGGGTCGGTTGCAACATGCAAAACCTTCCACTATAGGCTAAACGGTCTCCATCCCGCACTCAAGTTCACCCACGAGATGGAGCAATCTGGCTCCCTCCCGTCCCTAAATATTCTGGTTGAGAAAACACACTTTACCACTTCTGTGTACCGGACACTTAGACGTTCACAGGACAGTACACCCGATGGGACTCATTTAGTGCTACTCGGTACAAAATAGGCTTGATCAAAGTACTGGTGTCAAGAGCAGCAACACGACGAAATAAACCATATCAAGGCAATCCTTTGCGAAAACGGCTAGCCCGAATCGGTAATAAGCAAACATGTATACCTCTCGCTCGCAAACCGCTCTATACCGCGACTTCACGGACCGAACAAATGTCACGTGTATCTTAAGCGGTATCTTAAACGATTGTGTATAGACTCTATACACAATCGTAACAAATCGTAGTTGGATCGAAATTCGTGGCCAAAATCGCACAGTGGGAGGCCCGCTTTAAAGTACCGTGGAGAGGAAAAGTTTCACATACTTTCGAACAACAAGTGACGAAAGCCGTGACGCGCGCCTACTACACCGTTCAGCCACGTGTAATGTTCACTGTGCGCAAGTTACTTCCGGCAGTCCGTAAAGACGTACTACCTACCACACAACTTAACAATGTTATTTATGAGTTTCGGTGCCGATGTGAAGCTCGGTACGTAGGGCGTACGTCTCAACGACTGGCGGATCGCATTAAACAGCATGTTCCATCCTCTATCCGCAGCAACTTGCCTGTTTCCCGCAAACAGCCGTCGCGTGTATGCAAGAACGCTCGCAAGGCTGCCACACAGTCCGAATGCACATCTGCTATAGGAGAACAGCTTGCTTGATCACCCGGAGTGCTCGAAACAATACAGCGAACAGCAGTTGACTGTACTGGCCAGAGCACGTAGTGTCATGCATCTACACATGCTCGAAGCCACATACATACACTAAACCTCTGTCGCCAGAAAAAAAAATGTACACGCTACATGTGGTCTATATGCGCATGCGCAGTAGCGTGCTCCCTGCTGTTGTCAGCTGACCAATCAGCGCGCAGCATTCTGAACACTTCATTCCCGCTTTCAGCCTTATATCATATTACATGTACATGCATATCGATAAGCGTAACCACGTTTTGCTCTGATGAGTGCAAGTCGAAAAGCTTTAGCATGTCTTTGTCGTTACTTTGTCCGATTTTGCAGTACCAAACACTTATTCATAAAATTTGTCGTGCATTGTCTGGTTGATTAGTAGAATGCATGCGTTGGGTCCTCTGATTATTACGTATTCACCCACCAGAGGCCCTCGGAATACACTACTCACAATAAGTTAGGGAAAATAAGTGTGGGAAAATTGTTTGTGGGAGTTTTTATTTTCAAATGACTGCAGTGTTTTCAGCTATTCCTGTGACTATTTACGAACATAAAAAACACTCCTGGAGCAGTTGTTTTTGACACATTATTATCAACTTCAAATTGCATATTTTCAGATGTACCCACACTATTAGAAATTTACAATTTCGGTAACGGGTATTTCTATCGTTTGCGTCAATTACTGCTTGGCAGCGACGCATCACGCTCCTTATCAACCGCATGATATTGTTCTGGGAAAGTGCATTCTGCTCATCTACAGGTGCTACACGCAGATCGGCTAGGTCACTTGGTAGATGAGCATGTTCATCTAGGCGGCGCTTCAGTTGATACCGGACGTGTTCTATCGGGTTGAGATCAGGGGAAATGGCTGGTCACTCGATATGTGGCACTCCAACTTCGATGAGACGATCTCGGGCGATTCTTGCGCGATGCAGAGGCGCATTGTCATCCATGAAGACGAAGTCTGGGGCGTGTTCCTGGTACTAAAGGATGAAGATGGGGTCTACGGTGTCTCGCAGGTAAGACTGTCCAGTAACAATCCCATCCATGATGACCAGTACAATATTGCGCAGACTGCTGACGCATACCCAGGCTGTTACACCTCCTCCTCCAAAACGTTGTCTCGGAACCCTGACGTCTCCACCGGCGTTGACGACCATCACTTATGTGCAAGGTGATCCGGGATTCATCCACGAACAGCACAGTGTACCACTGCTGCCTGTCCCAGGTGACGTGGTCACGTGCCTACTGCAGATGATCACGTCGGTGCCAAGCTGTCAAGGGTGTCAATGGTATCACCTGTACCAGTCATCTAGCATTCAATCCGAAGTGATGAAGTCGGTTGCGATGGTCTGTCACCAGGGTGTCCCTCAAGCGTGACTGGAGTTGGGCGGCCCTTGCATTACGGTGTCAGAGGGCGTTCCTCAGGTACTGGTCGTCACCCCGATCAGTAACAGTGGCGCTCCACTTTGGGGCCGATTGCGCACGCTACCAGTGTCTCGATGACGGCGATACAGTCTACTGATCACACTATGAGACACGACAACCTTAGTGACGACGTCAGACTGTGTGCTACCAGCTCTCGGGGGTCGGGGCGGGTCTATGGTCAGGTGGCGCTGCACCTCTATTAATCGACGTCGTGCATTCATCTATGATGGTATTATCAGGGGCGGATCCAGGGGGCGTAGGGAGCGCACGCACCCCCCCCCCTCCCCTTTTTTTTAAATTTAATAAATACAATTAAAAATCTACTTTTTGTGCACACTTTTTCTGCTTAAAGTGGTTAAATATTGCCACAGATCGCACCACAGAGCATCTAGAATCTATCTAGAAGCCGTTAGGGCTTCGCGCTACGCGCTCGCTATTTCATTGTCATCCTTAAAAATGTCACGCCCCCCACCCCCCCCCCCCCCCCCCCCCCCCTCTCCCCTTTTCAAAATCCTGGATCCGCCCCTGATTATGTACTGGTGAAGCTTTATTCATCATGTCTGCTATTTATAACAGTATATGACAGACGGATCGTGTACACTGAGCACATTTCCCAGACATGACCAAACAAGGTGTGTCTGTCATGCAGATACAATTGTCTAATCACATACACAATCATTCAAGCGGGGGCGGGGTGGGGGGGGGGGGGCCCTCTTTTTTGTTTTAACTTGAGGGGGGCGGTGTTGCCAGTCAATTTTATATCAGCTTGTTGCGGACACAGAAAATGCATCAGACATTTATTTTATTTTTCATTTATTTTATTTGTTTAGTCAGAGCGGGGGGTGGGGGGTGGGGATCCGTTCCTGCACTTATCCATTTTGTTAACGGTCCAACGCTGCCACCACACCCACTTCTGCCCCCCAAAAATAAATATATACACAAATATAAATAATAAATTGAGAAAAAATATAAAAGAAATAACAGATGGAGAGAATTCCTTAAGAATTCATTGGATGTTTGAGACACAACTGGGGAACAATGGAAATGAGTTAGTATAAGCAAACTTGCATATAAGAAGGCCTATTACAACGGTTCTAGGGGGCCATTTTAGATACATCTTTTCAGAAAAGTCCACAGTGCCACCATAGACGACGTAAATGTACTACATATTCCGTTTACTATAGAACTCCTCAATATACGTGGACTTGGACATGTTGTAGACATTTAATCTATTCTGTCTATATTCTGTCATTCAATAGAGCACACACCGAAAGAAAAGAGGTTCATGGATAAACAAAAACATATTCCTTCTTCACTGTTTCCGTTCAGGTTGCCACTCACTCGTTCCGATCCGCCACGGGCCAAATCTTCAAAAGCCAAATTACGCGCCTTGTATAATTGACACCAAAGTTATTGGGTGCTCGTGTTTTCTTCCTTTCACTTTTGAGCTCGAAATGAGCTTGGATATGGAAACATCTTGACGCCAGATCCTCAGGTGCCTTGGCTTGTCCGCAGTCGTTGAGTGCATACTTAAGAAAGCAGGTGCGCATCTTATGTTGCTTGAAATCAGTCATTAATTAACTTCCGCTTGTCATAATTTGTATGCACTGATTTGCAATTATTTGCCATGGGCAACAACACCTTGGTCCGCAACGCGTGTTGGACCCGGGCAAGTATCTGTCACCTTGAGACCGCCACTAATAACACGCTCGAATTGGTTCATTAACCGACGGCAGGTGGGCTCTGTCGTTTGGAGAAGAAACTCTCCACGGTTTGATATACAGGTTTCAAAATTTGTTAAATGTAAATTGTGTGGCTACATGCAGGTTATGTTTTGATCATTTTATTCATTCATATTTAGGGATTTTCGGCGCGGGCCATTATCAACGTCCAGGCCCCTATCCGGTTTTAAACGGATTGTTTAAGACCTGCCAAACCCACTTTTAATCCCATTCATATACCTTTTTTGTGTGAATCGGTAAAACTCACCAAAATTAGCTTGTCGTTTTGCCAAGTTTTGCATTCACTTTCCCTACACCGCGTTCGTATGAACTGCTAGCTGTGCGTGAGTTTTTTTTGTTCGATCGCGCGCGTTAACGCGTTACGCGTAATGCAAGCGTGTTGTACTCGCACGCACTCTCACAATGCACAATTCGCTTTCGGGAGTGTGCAGTTTCTGTGTACGTGTGCCATATGCGCCGACCAGAGCGCGGGTGCGGCCGCGAGCCATAGGTTCAAAAGTGTTTAAGACTGACTGGGCCTTTATCATCTGTTTAAAACTGCCCACGTGACGTGCTCTCAGCCAATAGGGATGCGTAAACTGTATTTATGATATTAATCATATTTTTCGTTGTAATTTGTTCACAATATCAGTCCCAATGAGGTCATATTCGACTTGAAAATAGTAAAATACGTGCATTGCGCATATTTTGTGCAAATTACCAATAAATTACGCAACATCCGGTGACGTGCCGGTTATTTGGTACGGTCAGTCTGTACGTGCGCAGTTGTTGGAAGCCTTACGGCCAGGCTGACTGCACCAGTCTCCGCAAGAGCCGCCGAGACAAGTTGTTTCACTCTGCCTGACGAAGTTGTGTTTGAGACGCGTGGTTCCACTCATCAGCGACATTGTACATCGTCAGAAATATAAATTTAATGTCATCAAATAAACCGCGATTGCATCATTAAGCCACATTGTGGAAAGCGGGCAGGAGTTTTGATTTTTTTTAAAAGGGGCATGGCCAGATCACATTTTTGTTATTCCCGCCTCTTAATTTTTCCCATGGGTGTTGGGATTTCAATACCATACCATATGTGACCCGCTCTGCAAAAAAAGGTATTAAGTCGCGCTTGCTAGTATTCTTTTTGCGACCATAAGAAGAAATCTGTGGCATTTCTACGCTCATTAAAATACCAAAACACAAAAGAAATTCCAGGCGTAACGCAGACATTACAGGGGGGACACAGACATTCCAGGGGGAACACAGACATTCCAGGCGGTATCTGGGCACCGCCGGGAATTTCCATTGTGTTTTGGTATTTTATTGAGCGTGGATTTGCCGCGGGTTTCTTTTTATGGTCGCAAAAATAATACTAGCCAGCGCGACTTAATACCCTTTTTTGCAGAGCGGGTCACATATATGTCATTGTTTTCATTGCCAGTCTGAAATTTCGCGCTCTCAATCCGTACATTTAAAAGAATATCGCTCCTCCCCCCCCCCCCCCCCCCCCCCCTCCCCCCCCCAAAAAAAACCGCTGATGATTTGTAAATTATTTTATCCGAAAAGTAAAGAGGAATTTACGCACACGGACGTAGAACTGCACACAAAGCCACAAAATATCACCTCAGCATGCGTCAGTTGCTCGTGTGCCATTTTGCGCAATTTATGCGGAGTACCAGCTGTCCCCGCCCGATGACTGGCAAAAAAACAACGAGTGGGGGTGGGGGAGGATCATTGATCCTATTCACGTGTATTTAAATGAAGGTTTCAATGTGAGTAATTACAATAGGCCTACAGTTGAAATGGCACAATTCAGAATTTTGTGGATGTAAAACAAAAATGAATCAGATGCAATTTCAAGTTTTGGTGTGGAACAAAACATTCTGCAGTGTTGTGTACCCGCAGTGCGTTGTTATTAACACTGTTCACTTTGTTTTACACCATCTTGCAAACATTATGTTCCCTTCCCACGGTAATTTGGAGAGGTATGTTGTATGATTGTTAAGTTAGATCGAAGTAAATTTGACCAAGCTGTTTTTAAAAAAAGGCCTGGGGGCAAATTGTAGTAATCTTGCGATATAATTATGTCATGTAAAATACTGAATAGAACTGAAAGTACACAAGCCTGCTTTAAAAAAGTGCAAAATCACGTTTTTCACTGTCGTCATCCGCTTTAGCGGTCATTATTGTTTTGCATCAAAGCGAAGTTTCTCTCAAGTGGTCCATTTATTTCTGATGTTTACATGATGTGAGGATGACGGGTATTATTGTTTGCACTGTGCCTACGCACTCTAACGCCGTGAACTGCGGACGAACCGAGGCGAAACCGATAAGCAACGATATATACTCTGGGGAATTCACCCCTTCAGAATTGCCATTGCGCATGCGTAAAAAAAAATGTCTGTTTTGGCCACCGTTGTCTACCCTTTGTACCAAATAAACTGAAGCTCGATTTCGCCAGCCTTGAACTCGTTTCGTGAAGTTTGGTAGTGATCGACCTTCAATGACTCGCGGCAACGATCTTTTTTATACCTCTTGTAGATAGAGGTATCGTCTGCAGCTCAGGTTTGGTGGATCCCAGATACATTAAAGCACAAACAAATGATTTCAATAACAACTTGAACGTCCACATCTGTTAGGCGTATTTGAGGCAACCAAGAGCCCGTTGTAGGACCTTGGAACCCGCCATTCGCCATCGATATGCTGAATGGTCGAGACGTCTGCCTAGTATGCAGGAAGTTCGAGTCCCACCCGAGCACGCTTTGAGTTTAGCGTGCTCTCGGGAAAAGCGCTTAGTATATGTATATACCACGTCGTGTATGGGCAATTAACAATTCGCAAATTACATCCATATTCTGAACGATTTCCATCCATTTTCAAAACAGCGTTATTGATCCCACAAACAATCATTGCACTTACAATATTACTGTGAAGGGAAATGAGTGAGCTTTTCATGGTAATGTTCGATGTGATATAAAGAGGTCGAAAATAACCGAAGAAATTGTTGAACCTTTTGAGAAGTTTCTTTAATTTGATGGTTGCGACTTTACTCATTTTACACATTCTGAAATGTTTACTGTTTCAGATTCAAGGAAATATATATCCGCAAGGTATCAATGAATGTCGTGCGTCATTCCACAAACATTAGGGCATTCACTCAATTTATTGCGTGCATTTTCCCAAAGGAAAAGCTTTTCTTATAATTATTTTCCATGAAGTGGTCAAAAATTTACCACTTACCCAGACACCCCAGATACCGTTTCACTCATTGAGTTAGATATAGAAAACTAGAGTGCGCACTCCCAATACAAGATGTGCCGATATGGACGCCGCCATTTTTGGCTATTATATCTAAGAGGCCAGTGCCCTCCATACAAAATTGCAGAGGGCACCTTAAGAGGCTTTCTCATCACACGAGCCATCACGTTTCCTCGCCAACTATTACTCCTCGTTACACAACCCGGGCAATCATTTGTGTAATCTCCAAGTTTATCCCCAGCACTTTAATCGTGAGTCTCCCACCCGTTATGTGATTCGGTAGAGTTTGGGTTGATGCAGACGATCGTTTTATAAGACGGTGCTGCAATATCTCAAGGCTGTCATCGTAAAAAGTACAGTTCGTCGAGGGAAAGATTGGACTGAGCCTGTATTAAGTACATGTATATAATACAATTAATCAGTGCGTTACTTGACAAAGGAACGTCCGGCAAGGTGATTTATAAAGTCCTTCGAGTTTCGCTATAAAAGAAAGAAGATGTGATAACCTAACATGCTTCAAGCCAGACTACGAAGTTAAAATAACGCCCTTTACTTGTTGCAAAATTTTACAGTTTAAAAAGGTGCGAACTGTCAACACGTGCCGTTACGATATGAGAGCCACCGTTTTAGACGATGTGCCCTCTGATGTCACAACAAACCAAAACATGCTCGGCGTTATGCGCATGCATACTGTTTTACATGAATTTGGTTTAGGAATGAGGTTACATGCTCAATCGTGTTTGAATGTTGTGACCCTTGGCATCATTACCGAACGAAATATATGCAAAAGTGATGCGCGCGCATAACGACGCTATATATATAAACAAAGAGCTCATCGTCTATAGGGCAATTCTGGGCAAACGGGAAATGTTGCAGCGCCCAAATGTCGTGCTCATACGTGAGTCCATTCTGAAGTTTGTTATAACCCTATGCGTAAAATTAATAACTCACCTGCGTCACGCACCTGAAATGTATTATGAACTCACCGAAATAAAATCGCGTTTCGACGACGTATATAGGGCCCAAACAAACAAAACACCATGAATTTCCCGAGGGATACTGGTAGCTACAACGATACGTGCATTGAAAGAAATATTATAGTAATAATAAAAACAATTATTATACTTAATTTAGCTGTACCGTTTAGTATTTGTTGGGTTGTTTGTTGGGTTGTTGGGCTGTTTGTTTATTTGTTTTTGAAAATGCATAATTAAATTCGTGACGGGAAACAAGTCGACATGGTTTTCAAAGATGTGTTGCCTTCCACGTCTCCTTTCAGAAGAAAGACCACCCAAGCTTTGAAATGCCCACTCTCTTGCTTCCCAATTTAAATTATTGATTCTCTCAAACACATAAGGCTCCAAGTATCTTCAACATGAACAATTACTCAACCACTCAAAAATCTTACCATAAGCAATAATTTAACCAGGGGAATTAACTGCTGATATCAAGCAACATAAACACTCTGTATGGCCTAAACAAGAATGGACGTGAACACACAAGATGTTAGAACCCTCAGAAGGGATATACGATAATACATGTATAACTAAAGTAAGATAAAAACCCTAAACCGCATGGAAGTTTGACAAGACTGACCATCTGAAAACCTGGAATGTCAATTACATACAGTATTGTATCAGGCAGTGATCGGCTGTCTTGGTGGTCAGGCGATCAATGGTAAGAACATGGCACGCACACCAATACACGAGAAAAATAACAGGAAACACGACAGGTATAGAAATGAGCTTGGAAAGTCGAAACAACAGAACCGAGAAGACCTCCGGGTGTTCGTTGGCTGTGACAAGGAACACTGATGAAAAACATGTGAAAAAAAAAACAGCAAATTGACAATTCGTGTGGATATAAGAGGCAGAAATAAGGTGAGACAGGTGCGTGTACGTACATTTGGCAGAGTCGCGGACACAACATAAGGGGCACTTTGATTTTGGTATAAATTCAAATTAAAAGCAAAATACTTGTACCTGCATTTTTCATTTTGCACTTATTTGTTTTATTTATAATTCTGTCTCTGTAGCATGTAAATCAAGCTTTTTGAAAGAAATAGAATTGTTAACTATTAATACGCAAATACAATTGCGCCTCTCCTTTTGTTCCGCCATAGTATACTTCTAAAAGTATAGCCTTGACAACCTAGCATCGAAAACAAACAAACGAACAAACAGCCTAACAAACACTCCCTCCACACAAAAAAAAAGCAAAATCGTGAAACTAATAATAAAGAAAAGGCAATTCCCACCAAAACTACCTTAGCTTTCGCCATTATAAAATTTCGAAAAATGTACATTAAGGTTTTGAAAATCCCCTCACTAAATTATTCTACTCTGCTTAGAACGTTAGATCAGAACTTATATAAACAGAAGAAATTTCCGTAAATGTCGCCATTTTGTCAAAATCTTCCCAAAATCCTAAGATAAAGGTATTCAAATTTTAACGCATGCAGATACACATACTGTAAACAGTATGTCAATGTAAGGGCTTACAGGGCCATTTTACGTGTTCATCGGCTGAGTTTCAAATAAATTGACACATCGGGATTGCGTCTCATTATAGTATGACGCAAGACCTATACAAGCCGATCATGTTTTGACCAAACTAATCTTTTCTGTACCTTTTTTTGTAGATACAAATGACGACCCTTTGTATCACAGTCAGCCTGAGTGCAACAGTAGCTCTGGGGTGTCTCTTTACGCCCAAGGTTTACATTATCGTCTTTCAACCTGAGAAGAACGTGCGGCGACTGAACACAACGTCTACCCGACGGTCCCACTACGATGCGCCCCCTAGAGACATTATGAACAACCACGGCAAAACTATCGTGAGAGGTAGGACGACATTGCAGTTGCACATTGCTCAATCGGCGATGTTAAAAGTAGTTAGCGATTTTGAGGCGCAGTTTTAGGGGAAAAAAACATTTAGGGAAGATATTTTAATCCACAAGACTATCGCCTCGTCTCACCTCACTCGTGACTCGTGACATTCACATAATAGACGACGTCTTTTGTCTTTTACTCTGGTACTTTTGTGCCATGCGTAACTTGTTTACATAAACCAACGTTGGGGTAGGCCTACACATACTGCGGATTTTCACAATCGCTTAAACACTTTTACGCAACAATATTATGTCGTACTAATTACATAACACGCTTCAAATAATAGTTTGACAGCTAAAATGATAACATTGATGTCAACATAAAACATTGGATTTAAAATTCAAGACACACGGTTCAAAAAAATACGCTTTAATAAAATTGACGCATACAGTTACCAAAATGAACAAACAACAGTGCCAAGCTGCATAAAACAAGAGAAACGATGCTAACGCACAAAATTCAACCATGCCTTTTCGACTTTTGTTTGTTTTTTCCATTTCTGTGCAAGCGTGGTTACTATCGTACGTGTAACACGTGTGAGTCTTATTGATGATCACACTATGTAACAACAGTTGATTCCCGGAGAGTAGAAGAAAAAAAATAGTCGTATTGAATGTTCACGTCGTAATGAAAGAATCACGGCCACTGCAGGTCCACTCTGCCATGCCTCTTCATTGACAGGAAAGTTATCTGAAATTGAGCATAAGTTGACAACAGCAGTTGACCGTGCTATACAGTAATGGCAAAGGTATACATGTATATCAGCTTGATTGGCAGTTTTCCATACACCCACAACATTATTCAAGAATTTCAGAGTTTTACGCGTTAAGTTTAACATGTATCTCGATGAAAAAAACTTGGTTTGTTTAATCTTCTTTCACCCCTCCTCTTTACTTCCTCATCTCTGTGTTGTCCAGATCCTCTAATGCCCTGTCATGTCATTTTACCAAATAGTTCAGTAATTGGGTTTCATACGTGATTAACTGATGGATTTCGTATGTGATTTGCATTGATCTGTATGCTGTATGAAGTAATTTAATTCATAATTAATTCCTCTCTACTAGAAATATTGGGATATGATTATACAACAGAATTACTCCCGAAAGAATTCCGTGTCAAGCATATACGTTTATTGAAGCGGTTTGCTTTTGCCGTCATCTGTATTGCAGTTGTGAAAACAAGCAGAATGTATTTTAAGTTGTGACGAAATTCTGCAAGTTTTTGAATGTTAAATGTTTACATTATAGTTGCACTCATAGTTTATAAGCAATTACACAAGAAAAACTGCAATATGTCGCTGCGATGACTTCAGTTTTCGCAGTTAGTAGAAATTAGTAGACATTAAAGTAGAGATTAAAGGCTCGAACCTAACATATGAAACCGACAAAGATTAGATGGCATCGCGACCTGACGCGTCTCAACAGTGAACTGTTAACGAGCAGTCATCCATCCCAGGAGTATTACATGTTTGGGTATTGGACAATTTCATCATCGATTGCAACTTCACCTAATTGGCTTTCTTCAAATATCTAATCAGTTAAATTAACGCGTATAGTCAAAGGGCAATCAACAATAGTACACAAATGACACCTGGGGCATTAAAGACAGTCATCAGATATCACTTTACAGATTAAATTCGTATAACTGTTTGCAATAAGTGTAAATGTGAAAGGTCTTAATTTGACCTCAAGGAACACGCACTTTGAAGTGTAGAAAAAAATAGAAAATAATCTAATCACAACAGATAACTTAATACCACGGAAAGCTAAGTACGAAAAACATAGAAAGGTCGCTTTTATTTTGTTGTATGTTTTGTAAAAGAATTGGGGGAGGGGAGTGGGGGGAGGGGGGAGGGGGCGTTATATTCGTTCAAAATATTCAATTGTCCGGTTGCAAAAATGGAATTACAAATAGTGATAAATTAGCCTTTTGCGTGCAACATTTGCATCATGTCTGGTGCTCCGAATTCTTCACTTTCAAATGGAGATGCAGTTTAGAAAGTCACATGCTATACTATTATTGCTACGTAGTGCAAGTTATTGGCTACCAATGAACAGTCTGGTTGCGTTATGTCATGCTATTTTACAGGGAACACTGTATTGATCCTATACTCCACACCTGCCGCGTGCACCACATAGCAACAACACATTAGTCTGGTCAGTCACGTAGATACTAGGTGTGCATTTTACTTTGACATGTACTTCGAATTTCTACCCAAACCAATGTTGTGTCCTATTATGTCCGCCATTTAAAAAGGCTAATTCGGGGTGGGGCATTTGACCTATTTTCTGTGAGGATTTTGTCACGCAATCCCCACCTCTTAGGTGGGGTATCCCGGGGGAGGGGGGTAGGGGGGGCGAGGGGGGGGGGGGGGGGGGGGCGAGGGGGGATGAACAATTAGGACGGTGCATTATTTAAACGCATGCATTCCCGGCTGTCAAATTCGGCATGGTGGAATTTGATCATTTGCTTCTCGAAAAGTACTTTTCGTGTTGCTCGAAAGCAAGATTCTGATGTGAAGTTTAACTCAAAGGCCATAGACAAACCGAATTAAGTGGGTTTGGACGAAGAAACGAAAGCACAAAACCAAAGCCTGTAGCGGCAGCCACTCGTTTTTAAGTATTCGGCGAAACACGAAGTACGTGTTTGCTGCCACCAAGCGGCCAATTGATAATATTTGTTGTCATGAACGTAGACTGGATTCCGGCTACATAAAGTTAATGTACTGCCGCCAGGTGTTAATTTGGCACGGAAATGGCCATGGAATACCACGTGATCTCTTTGAAATCCCGATAACATTGCTTATCAGCCTACTACGCTATGTTTGACATGAGATATGATTCCCGAATCAAGATGCTACACAAATTAAAAATGATATTGTTATTCCATGATATATCTTCACCAAGGACTAACAGTGAAGAAGCAAAAATTATTCATACCCATCAGAACAGAATTTTTTCGCAAGGTGCGATAAAAAGTAAATGGCCATAACCGGTTCATTTCTACAGATCAATTTCGCGTCTCTAAAGAAAAAGTTAAGAAAAAATTGTCCCTTTCAATTGTAAACCCCAGCACTTTACATTATAAAATGTAAAGTGCTGATGGTTGTTTTCTTTTTTAAAGGTAGAATACTTGATTGGTAAACTGTTACAAAGGGCGTTATTTCCACTCGTGATTAAAATCCCATGTTGATAAACTGCCGTGTAGAAATTTCAGCCACATAGAGGCAGTAATACCTCGGAAAACTTGAAAAATCCATTCATGGCTTTTGTGTTGAGTTGAATAGTAAACAAGTCTTTTGCAAAGGACTTTATTGGAAAATCACCTTCAGTTGTTAATTTCTCACACAAAACACCATTTTGGATAGAAATAAATTCATGTGGTGTTTGGTACCATTGTTATTAACTCTTTTAATAAGTTTTTTTGTCAACTCATGAAAAAAGAACGGGGTCACTGCAAATGATGTACTCTACCTTTAATGTGCATGTTTGCAGCGTAAACAATTATTACGCCCAGTATGTTAATTATCATATCACAACTTTTTGCTTTCCCCTATTTTACATAGGAAACTACACAATGAGATTCAACAACCAAACGACGCAGTACGACAGTCAGGATACAGAGGCCGAAACGAGTCAAGCCTTTTTGTAGCAGCGACAGTGGTGGTATTTTTTTCTTTTGGTAATGTACACTGTGGACACGCAATAGCTAATTAGCAGGGCCACTTAGTTTACCAAGTTCTGACGCACGTACATGACTGTTAACTGCCCTATTTACATACATTAATTGTAAAACACGCTAGCTCCGAGGCAGTCTGTGTTTAAACAAATGTCCTCGTGTCCTCAAATTGATTCTGTGTTGACTCGTCACCACGTTGTCCTTTCTGCACAAAATTTACTTTCTGCACAAACACGAACTATTGCAATTATTTACACTCGTCTACAGCACCAGAAATCTTGTCGCCAGTTTTTTTAAAAATACATTTAGAAAAAAAATAGAACGCCTTTGAGTTTCAACTATTATGTAGAAAAGCACCAAAGACTAAAATATAGGATTTAGACTCCTTGAACACTGCAAAGGAATTGGGAAAACATGCGTATCATTATGTTGTTGCCAACATAAATTACAAGAACAAAATGCAGAGACGATACACGTTAGCATTCTGTAACAGGCACAATGTACAATACATTTCACACTTCCAGTGACCTAAATACAAAGGTATTTGGGAAAATCGCTTTTTTGTTGTGTCGGGCTTAAATTTTAATTTTATGTCATATAAGACCCTTTATGCCATCGAATATACGGTGTTTAACTATTCAATATTATCAACTTGAGATGACGAAGAAGATAGAGTTTTACAAGTAGTAGAAAATCCCCCAGAGAAATCTCCTGGGGAGAACCCATGCGGTCAAGTAGGGACTGCAAACCCAATCCACATACACGCCCGGAAATCGAATCTATATTATAGAGGTGAAAACGAGGAAAGAACCACTACGTCAACCTAACCGCCCACCAAGGTTTTTTTTTACAACCGGACAATACGACGACTCGACAACAATAACATGCAGATGATGACGATGACAAAAATAAAATAGACGTCAACTATCTCCCTACGACTATAAATCTTATTGACGCTAAAGTCCTTTTCAATCGTGTCTCCGAATTGTTTTATACAATGTATAATGTCGAATGGAATGCTGTCAGGCTATATTGGAACGCATGCGTTACAAAATAGACCCATCTGGCACTTTTGTAATAACTGACCTATATGCAATGTACTGCTAAGCGACTCCCTGAGTGTAGCAACCGTCCGAAATTGTAAATACAATGCCGTGTCTGGACTTTCACGAGACTATGCGTTAAGAGGAATTCAAATAATCGTATGGACCGGCGACCAGTCTATGCAAAGCATGGTCTTTTCTGTAGCAAGATGGGTGGTGCGTTGCTTCAATTTACTCATAGCCAACTGCTGTTGCCTGTCCACCGTATATAGGTCAGTGATTCCAATCCACTCTTTATACCTTTTTATAAATGTACTTGTTTAAAAGACACGCTTGAAAAATGAGTTTATTGTGATGTTCACGATGAATTTCAAAGTCAATTAGAAGGTACATGTATATTACTGTGCAAGAAAATGATAAATTATTAAATACTCCTGCTGAAACTTTTTTAACGTATTTATTTTGTATTAAATGTATAATATGTACATACAAGTGTCCACCTTGTTTTGGAAAACAATTTAAAAACCTTTAGTTTTTGTAAGACTCGTTAATGTACTGCATGCTTTTCACCGCGATAGCATCATATTTTAAATGGTACCGTAAACCGTCCTTTGCGTATTTTCTGGGGATCATAATGGTCAGCTTTTGTTAATTATCGTATCGATATTAAGGACTGTATTTCGTCATGTTGTACTTAATAAGACCAATAACTGCAAGCATTTTTTTGTACTTGAGTAGGCAGTTGCAGTAGAGAGGTCTTTTTAGTCCATATTTTGCACCTGGGGTACTTTTTTCCATTGTTTTTTTTCTGTTTTAATAGTAATTTCGAGAGTCATGTGATGCCAATTTTTAATCCAGTAACTTAATAATCTTTAATACGCCACAGAGCCAGTGACTAATTTGATATAATTTTAAATTAAATTTTTTTATGAGATAGAAAGTGTTTAAGAGCCGTTTCAAAACATCGCACTGCAGTTAAATATAGGTTTTCCCGGCCGATTCCCGACATTTTACATTCCTTTTGATATTGCAAGTATTCAGTTTTGTACAAAATTGAGTGCACCGCCACAAGCGAGTTTGAATTTCAAATAGGTTGCATTCTTATTTCATGGAACATCCAAAGCATTAAATTTGCATCAACGGTCGTTTAATTTGGAAAAAGAAGCACACTAATTCGTAAGAGCGCCAGCAAATTCCGTCAATGCTGATTGGATTTCGCATAGGAACCCATCAGCCGTGTACTCGGGCATTCATATTCGTTTTCAGGCAAGCAAATGCAGTATTCAGCACTTCATTATTTAGAAATATATAAAATATACTGCACACACAAAATAAGATTTTTTTAAATTTTGGTGTGGATCTTATTCTTATTTTTTTATAAGCGATTATATGGCATATCTGGTAAGTGATAACATACGCTCATTTGGTATGCCTTTTTAGATTTCTTTTGTAATCAGGAGAGTGTAAGCTGTGGCAGTTAAAGAGGGGAAAAGGAAAACATGAGGAAAGGGACAACTCATGGAAACATGATTTTCAGCACGTGTCATTGAAAAATCACAATGTTTGAAAGTTTAGCTATAACGTCGTTTGAAGCACATGTTAAACAATAGGACTTGGTCAATTTGAAAACCAGTAACTGAGAAAGAGCAGCACGTGCTCATTCTTGCACACGCCTACTTATTGAAGGGAGCAATGTTTTTATTTATTGCCCTATTCTTAATTAAATGAATTTGAGGCCTCGTAGTTTGGAATTGGATGCCTATAAACGAATTCGAATTGCTCTCTGTTAAAAGTCTATGCAGGAAACTCGCAAATTGAACGACCTAAAACGAAAACAAATGATCCTTTGGAATATTTGCTTGCCCAACAAATACATTTGACCGAACAATAACGAAAGTGAATACTCGTTTTAGGAAAACGAAATGTGTGTTCAGACCATCACTGGGTAAACGCGTGAAACTGAATGACTCTTTCGTGAATATGCGAGGCAAAAGTGCGAAGTCGGCCGGGAAGACATATTGACCCCTTTCAAACATTTGGGATTCAAATAATGCTGAGTCATTGTGGAAGCAATGTGCGTGCGCGTTGTGGGTATCTCTGATGGGCGTAACGCGGTACATACAGCAGGTATGGGTATAGCGCGTTACGCGTGCTATAGACACACACAACGCACGCGCACATTGCTTCCACAATGCAATGACATTTTTTTACTCCCAAAATGACGTCATTCGCACTTAAGCTCAATAGTATATAAAAATGACTTAGAACTAAAACACGTTAATTGAAGTGTGCTTGGCGATTATTAGAAAATTGCAAATGAAAACCGCAAAAAAAATGGAGTTTTATATTAATGTTTATTATTTTTGGACAATTACACATTATTAAATACCTTTGTATCCTTTTTGTATCTACCCGTACCGGTAGTGCTAAACAAGAAATACGCCACTTTTGCAGTGTACACTAGTCACGGAACGAGTCATCTAAAATCACATGAAATAGAATATCGTTACATGTATTTATAAGGTCAAAATGTCAATTTTATTCGGAGAAAGCGAGAAGCCCGTGCATTGGAAACACGAGACAACATGTTTGACAAATAAACGCGTTAATGTTGTTACGTTAACCAACCCCTATAGAGATTTTCCACCCAGCGCAGGGGAGCTTGAAATCATAATGTAATCGGTTGACCATCATGTGGCAAATTTTCCTCATGCGTCTCACGGGAAGCTGAGTATCCTCTGATGTTGGATCAATTTTGTTTTGACAGTTGAAGCTGACAGATCGTAAAACTTGCGGATATCAGTTTTAAAAAGAGAGGAAAGACCCGGGGGTACTGTGATCCCGAAGCCTTGCGCCCGATGCCCTGCGCGTTTGCAGTGATTGCCGAGCAGTCAATTTGATTAATTCTGTTTTGGCTTCCACTTAAGTGAAACGGGAGACATATACTGGAATTTTATCGCCCGGGCAAATATTTGTAACCGTGGGTGATTTTAATTTTCGGTGTAACTGGTCGCCGTTGTCGCTGCACGCGCGGAACTTGACCGACAGAAGACGGCATGTACGCGTTGCGGGATTGCTGGCAATGGCCTAACAGAAATCCGATTATAGCGACTGGATATAACTAGCTGACTGGCTAATTGGAAGTGACACGGTGCGGAGGGGTTCTGTATGTCGAACACGCGCCACACGCTGCGATGCTCTGGATTTTAGAACAGCTCTATAATTAAAATAAGGACTTCATAGGCCTATAGTATTTGCCAGCTGTATGTGAATTTTTTTTCTGAGACAGTGACGCACAGACAGACTCGCAAGACGGCCTTGGACTTAAGTTTGCAATCGTTTAGACAGAAAAGACTGACAAACGATGTAAATAATGCGACAGCTTTATATTCTACTCTAAGATACCATTCAGTAGGACCCGAGAAGACAGCTATTTGTTTTACTTAAGCCATGGATTGAACCTTTAGTGTGATATAAAACTGTGCAAAATCACTCAAGAAAACACCCATACGTTATAAGATTTTTTAAAAGAGACAACCGCTACCGGCTCATCTTAACCTATTTTTGGTAGTTTAATTAAGAACAGCGGATACGCCATCTGAATGCACACCTTCCTCTGTTGCTATCACACACGCCAACAAACCTAAGACGCAATGACGTCACTTTTTGTTTGCACGTGCATATTATTACCGAAGTTTCATAAAACAAAATGGTTTGTATAGGAAAACACATAATGAGTATAAACCGTGGCGTAGTGTTGTTTTAAGTCTTTGTTATGGCCGAACGTGTGTCCAGGAATGCTTACTCCAATGTGATCGCTCTGGCACTCTGTTTGGCAGGGGTGCACAATAAATAATAATAATAGGTTTTCCCGCTCAAGTTTGACAAAATATCACTCAAATTTGCTTCCGATACATTCGTATTAGCGCGAATTTGAATGCAGTTTTGGATCACCGTTCAATTATTCAAAAAGAGCGTTCAATTTGGTTTTTCAAGCATGCAATGGAATTTAAAACTTCGCTCGAACAAATTGGAAATACCAGCGAAAAGCACACAAATTCGCCCAAGACTCCCGCCAAGAGCCATATGGTCAAATGAATTCGCCAATAAGCAAACATGTTCGGCATTGTGACATTGGAATTAAAAGAAGCTTCACCATAATTATATGCGTTTAGTTTCTTTAACACCGTTTACTTGAATATAAGGTCGTGGTTATGAATCCCTTTGCTTTACACTATCTCAGCCGTGCCAATAGAAAGGTTCTTCTCTATTTGATCAGTATTGGAGCAAATTTTAATGACGAAAACAAGACGTCTTAAACGAAAATTAAAACTTGGTTGAACAATAAAAGTGACCAAAAGGGAAGCTTTCCACTAAAAGCAAAGGTTTCCTGGTTGTTATTTTAACTCTTTTTGGTGGTTTTCTTTTTACTAAGGCCCTATTTGGTTTTCTTTTCATGTGATTATTTTGAATGTGCAAAGTGCTAAGTTTATTGCATATAAACGAAAAGGAAAGTACAAATAGAACGCCAAAACGCGTGAACTCAGCGTGTACAAAATTGAGTGACGATTCAATGGTTTTAATGTGGATGACGCACGTTCTAAAATGGATAGCTTAGGCCTATAGCGCACAAATGTCTTTAAACGAAACCGAATAGCGTAAAAATGAATAAGAACCAGAGAAATAGTGACCTGATCAAAATTACACGAACATGCACTTTTAAACACGAATTCGAATTCATTTTTGAGGAATTCGAGCGGGAAAACCTATAATAAAACAACCCCCATAAAAAATATGTACCACACATAGACATTTTATTCACAGTCAAACTTGTCTATAGTGGCCACTGATAAAGAGGCCATGCTTATAGTGGCTGGTTATAAGTTTGACTGAGACCGGAAGCTGACTAACGCGACACAACGCAACGAGGTCATCTTAACGAGGACGGACGATTACAGATTACGAACCCGAGCATTGCATGCAGTACGCCGTATGACGGAGTAAAATTCTTTGTACAAAATGTTCACAATCGTTTGCATGATGTTTTGTAATGTGGTATTGTGACAACGAACTAAGTGATGACTGAATTAAAAAACAAATTAAATAAACACTTGTTGGTTTGAGCGTTTCCGTTTGTAAGGTGATGTTTACAGTGCCTCGAGCATGAAGGTAGTAATAATGGTGGAAAGGGTCGGGCGAGTCTCTGATCCACGCTTAATCTGGAAAACATGCGGAGTTACTATCGCTAAATATGAATTGCTTCATGCAGACGAAGCTGAATCTGAGCGCCATGAAGGTGCTTAAGGCTTGGACTAGGTGTGCGGGAAAGGTGACTTTTAGGTACATAATTGTAATTCTTTCCGAGATTTGGCGATTTGGGGCAGCAAAAAAGTCCCCCAAAATAATACAAGATATGAAAAGATGCTCCATGTTGAATAAAATGAAAGAAGAAAGTGTTAAATGTCTCATTTAGATAATTGTCCATCAAAAAACTACTTTTTGTCCTCGAAACTCATGGCTAATCTTATTTCAGTTGCGACGTTCACTCGAGTGACGTACAACGTCAGCCTCTGTCTTCAATGCTGCCAAGTACCAATCTATGTCCAATTCGCAGTCGTTTTCGTATAGTGCGTGGAACCCAGTGACGGACCTATAGACAATAGACTGCGCAAGCGACTACCTGAAAAAAGCCACCGTCCGCCATCTTAGTACATCCAAGAAAATACCTTGTTTAGACTGGTTATATCAGGGAGGTATAAATGCACGTAAAACGCAAACGTGAACGCGAAATTCTTTCAGCACCGGTCATACTATGCAGAGGTCCTATAACTCGGGCTCGAATCTTTCGTTTTACGTGAACCTATATATGTTTGCTATACGTATGTTAAGTTGAATGCAAGCGATTGTATGGACCGGGCAGCAGTCTAGGCAATGCATTGTTTTGGGAGTACTAAAATGGCCGGCGCGTGGCGTCAATAGACTTGCTAATCAAATCGCGAGAAAAGTATACGTGGATAAAAGGAAAAAATACCGAATAAACACTGCAGCAGACAGGGTTTATTGCCATTGCGAATATAACACAAAGCACCTATAATGGTATCCAAAATATGCCGGCCATGTACGCACGATCGCGGCAGAGCGAGAGTCGCTGCTGCACGTGCGTTTTCCGGAACGCTATAACAGCAGTGCTTATTTCCAGGCATTCTGCCAGTAAAAATCATCAATTTCTGACGATGTCCTATCGAATGGATAAACACTCAATCAACGGTCACCGTGGTATTAATGTTGTCAAATTGTGGCTGTATATCATCTTATTTCAAGTTAAGTTTGCTGTCTTGTAGGCCTATACGTCTCCCTTCGTTCGGATCAATTAGCAACTTCAAACCAGTCACAAAACTCGAAATCCTCACTCCACTTTCTTGAAGTTATCATTACAGTTTGGAAACGTTCCAGCTTTCAAAGCTGACATCGACTTCATGTCAAACAACACGTTCTGATCGACTCGTTATTTTGACGAAATGTCATGGCGAGAACATGTTTCAACATATTTAATTTCGGATGGTCCAGCTTAAAAATACATGGAGTAACACAAGAGGTATTCCAGGTACAGTACAGACTTTCGCGCCGGCTAACATGTTCCAGCGTGCACCACCCATTATGACCAATACCACTTGGCAACTGTTGCCAACGGCCTGGTAGTCTGGTACATGAGTCTCTTATACGCGAGCGCCATAGCACGAAGGCATGACTATAGGATTTATGCAAATATATCACGAAACTGGTCTATTATCGCATTGCCAGCTGCAGTTACTTATTTAGTCTGGCGTATAGACGATGTGCCCTCTGACGTCACAGCAAACCAAAACATGCCCGGCGTGTGCGCACGCATTGTGTTTTGGATAAATTTGGTTTAGGAAATGAGGTTGCAGGGCAAATCGTCTATGAATTATGTGACCTTTGGCATCATGCCAAACCAAATTTATGCGTGCGCATAACGATGACAAATTTTCAACTGAGGGCGGTTTAGATATGAACAAAGAGCACATCGTCTATAGCAGCAGGCGAATATAGTTAACTAGACTAACCACAGTCGATCTAGATGTCACCCGAACGCTGCGTGGTTTGACTAGCTAGTCTGACTAGAGGAACCAAGCCCCGCAAGTAGGTTAGTCTAGTTAACTATAGTCGCCCGCCCGAACTTGCTCTATGGTTTCACTTTGTCATAAGTATACAGAATAGATCGTATTTCTGAACGCGCGAGGGCGCTGTCAAATGGCCCGCTCGCGCGTTATGTTCTATGCTTAAGATTCCAACTTGACCCGAAGAGCCGGAAATGACAGGTGGTAGGGATTTAGTTTTGGAGGTCACCCTGAGCACCCCGGGCTCTGCGGCGAGTCCAGGGTATGAAAAGGTACTACCACATAGTTCCTTTGCTTCTCCAATCTGCAAAGTAATGAAAGCTGGTAATGAGGAACCTCGAGTCCTGAACCAGATAGTCTTCTATAATCGAAGACAATCTCCCACGAGGAATCCCCAGTGGATTCAAGGGGCCTCAACCGCGCACCTCAACATTCCCGTGTGTACCCAGCGCGCACGCAACACATAGTCGCCTCATTCTCCTCCCGTTTGTATACGGTGTCCACCGCTCGTCTTCAATTATTCTCCCTTGCAGAAATTATCTAGACGTTTTCTCTCCTTCAAAGTGGACTGAATATCGAGTTTTGAGCCCGGGCTATCGATCGTTAGTGGAGGGAAGGCTGGTGGCATAAAGTGGGACTCGTTGTTGCAGTATTCGGTTCCCACTGTAACGTTTCAGTGTACTGAGGCAAGGGCGGGAAATTTGTAATGTAGTTGGACATGCATGTAGTTTATTACCCCCGATCAAGTGTTCATGGGCTGAGTCGAGGATCGTATTTTATTTTCACAATGTACACAAAAATTCAATGGTAGCACTAATTTCTTACTCAAATTCCATCATTTAAGACCCTCATATTCACTAATATACTGCAAATAATAACGTCCAACATAACTTTTGTAAGCTGCATGCAAACCGTGGTGTGAAAACTGACGTCACTGCACTGCACTACAAGCACAATTTAAGGTATCTTTGTTTTCCATCCACCGTGAAGTAGACATGGAAAAAAAATCGCACACTAGTTTAAACCGACGTTTGTCAACACAATTGTTTTAATGTTCATGATCAAAGTTAATGTCACATGACCAAAACATGCAATTTGCAAACATGTGTCACATGGCTTAGGCCTATAAGACCTTTGATACGCACGGTGGCAGCAAACAACCCGGTCCTTTTCCTTTGTGTTGTACATGCATTGAGCATCCGCACTCAATCTTGATGTAAACAAAGGAACAGGTCCAAATCATTGGCAGGATTTCCTAACAATAAGTTAGTGCTGAGGGATGACCCAACTATTTCTGTGTTTGAAGCTGGACAGTCCTAACTGATTGATGGGAAAGCCTTAACAGTATGTTGGGTCCATTGGCGTAGTTTGGGCGTATCAGCTTTACCATATAGGAATGGACGGTCGGGTTGGTGTTGTGGTTCTTTTTACGTCTGGATAAGGGTTAGTTTTGCAGTCCACACTTGGCCGCGGGAGTTCTCCCCAGGAGTTTCCCTTACAGTTTGCCTCCCGCTTTTAATGCTACGTCTCCTCCTTCGTTTTAAGGTGATAACAAAGTAAAGTGAAAGGTAATATCGTATGTCATAAACGGCCTCGGTTGCCGAAGACGTCTTAAAATTAACAGCAGCACCATACGGATATAAAGCCGAGGCCTCTGGTACACGTTCTGGACTACCAGGAGAGCTCTTGGGCACATACACATTGACGTCACGCTTTGTTTATACGTGTACGCATTTCTGTGGGAGTCTCAGGCAACCAACCTGGAGAATCATTGAAAAGCGTACGTGCAGACAAACTGTGACGTCATTATACAAAAACTGATTACTGTCTTTGTTGCATGAGCGAAACTGGACAAGTAAGGAACACAATGAGCTTATTGCACGGTTGCCTTCGAAAAGAGGCTCTGCATACATACGTTAAGTTTTACAATGGATCATTGCGTCATAAAACGCAACGTCACATCACCCAACATAGTGACGACGCGTGAAAGTCATTGTTTATAGCCAATATGATGGTTTCTTGTATGAAGGAGCGAATGCGGCCCATCGCCATTTGTGACGCACTCTGCGAAAGTGAATCGCTTCTCGCACAGCCAGTTAGCATAATGCACCTATCAATTGTCCGCACCCCTCCCCCTCCCCCCCCCCCCCCCCCCCCCCTAAATAATACCTATAGAATCATGTGGAAAAAATGGCAAAATTCTTCCAAGCAAAACCTTTTTGGCGAATGGAGGCTCCGGAAATAAATCAGTTGACAAGATGGTGGATGCCGAGAATGCTTAATGCTGGATTTTCAGTACCTGAAAATGAAGTGGCTGTAAGTATCTGGAGAAAAATTGGAAGGATTGCCATACCTGAACACTACCCCGTACGTGCACACAACCTATGTTAGAAAACCTTTTTTCCTCAGTAAAATCATGACATTTTTCCTAGCTCTTAATTCTTTCCATTTTATGTTTTAGAAAAAGTACCATCTGGAAGGAACAGATAGAGCAATTTCTCTGAACACAGATGCTCAATCTTACGCAACTAATGTGGTTTTTATTGCCTCTGTGTGTCACGACCGCATCCACCCAAAAGTACATTATCCCCGGTGCCCTGCGTTACTTTTTGTTGACGTATAAGCATATTCAACCTGCACATGCATGCTCAAGAGTCAGAGAGGTTCCCAGGGACTATTCTTTTTCAGTGCATTGAGAAGGAAGACTGACCAATATTTAGTGCATTTTATCTGAATGATTATTCATGTTTTTGTAGTGACTGAAGGAAACTGTTTTTGTATTATAAAAGGAACGACATTTAGAAGGAATTGGTGACTAGCTGGGTGGTATACAGCAGAGTTCTAATCGGAGAGCTCGATTTTATCGAGTGCTTTGTACGAATATCTGCAACAAAAGCAACTATTGCAATTTTTTTGGTAACAAGGAGGGCACCTGTTTTCCACATAATGCAGGGTATGGGCTAGTCAGTGAGCTTTCCTTTCATACAGTGGATTGTTGTCATTTTACCTCGAAATTAGAATCACACCCAAATATTTCCAGCTGGTTGTGTTCTGCATTGGTTTTAGATATTCTTGATTGGAAAACAAACAAAAAAGAACTACTTACATTGACGTTTTTCAATAAAAAACGTCTATTTCCGACAATCTTCTACGAAGAAATCTTTCGTTACGATGTGACCAGCTAAAATAAAGTTGGCTAGGCTTAACGCTTGGGGGCGCTCCAGCATTTTCGGAGTCGACTCCGATTCCAAAAAAGAATTCAAATTCTATTCCAGATCGATTCCATTTTTGCGATTTCTTATTGTGTTGTTGTTGTTGTATATTTTACGGCATCTTCGGCAACTAAGGCCCTTTATGCCATCAACTATACGGTTTTAGCTTTAACTATACTATATTATCAACTTGAGATGACGAAGAAGAAGTTGCAGTTTTAGAAGTGGGAGGAAAACCCCCAGAAAAAGCCCCAGGGGAAAACCCACGCGGTCAAGTAGGGACTGCAAACCCAATCCACATACACGCCCCGGATTCGAACCCGGGACCCCAGAGGTGAAAGGCGAGGAAAGAACCCGTACGCCAACCCGACCGCCCTTCTTATTGTGTCCAGGACAACCCAGTGTGGAGTCGCGCCAAAGTTCGACGTGGTCTTTTTTTTGCGAACGTACAGTTGGTGTGCCTATACGGAGGTACGGGTGGCGCTCTTATGTCACGCGCATTTATACGGCCCGTCGGATTTTGTTATATATATATATATATATATATATATATAAAGTACATGGACATCTTTTTCTTGCGTAAAAATTGACGTATAATATTAACAATAACATACTTCTTTTTTTTTTTAAATGACCCGGCAGCCGCAAGGAGTCCCGTGGGGCCCCGGCCGAAAATGCCTAGAAATCCGTCGCAAACTACTCGCAAACCCATCGCAAGCTAATTGTGACTGGGGTATAAGTGAGCAAAGTGTTCATAACGCACTCATGCAGAGTCCTCCGGATGGCATATAAAGCCGTGGGTTTGATAAAAGCTCCATAGGCGATTTTGTGTTTAGTCGTTTGAAGCGTCACTCGTGGCGATTTCTAGACGGTGTTAAATTATAAGGTAATTATAATTATGTTAGGCCTCATCAACGTCAACAATGGTGATACGAGAACGCGCTATGTACAAGAATTGGTTATTTATTAAAAGCCATGCCATCTTTTAAGCGCGAGGCATGACTGAATTTTAAAATAATTGCGTGAAATTCTTGACTCAATAAAAAATACCACTCCCACGTTTTGGAATTCCCCGTCGAGGACTGTTCTGTTTGTTTTTCGCGTCACCAGATTTATGGAGGCGGCAAAAATGTTGAATTTAGCTATGGGCAATGTAATTCAACCGGATCAAGCAGTTTTGCCTGAGCCGTCCATGCATAAACGCTCGGGGTTCGCCAGGCCGACATTTGAGTGCTCCCGCCCGTAGCCACTTGTTTTCGCTACCGCCGAACAAATCCGATGGGGCTACTTTTAGCGCGCAAGGGGCTTTCACGAGACAGATGGACGGCCGGGGGTGGCATTTTACTCATTTATTTATAACCTTTACCTGATATTTTAGAACATTTCACATACTGTGCTGGCGCAACTTCGTCGGTGCGTTTTCAGTGCGTCAATATCGTCGCCTTTACTGACGCCATTTGCATTTCTTGTCAAAATGGCAGCATCGTTTGACTGATTTGTTTAACATTTCATCATCATAGGTTCAAGAAAACTAGGGGCAAAAGGGAAATAATTTATCCCGCCTAGTAATGCATATAATGCTCAAAAGCGAATTGTACACGGCGGGCCCAGTTTATGATTTTATCTTAGTAAAGCCCCCGTCACACTTATTCGGAATTAGCAGGAATCAAGCAGAATCAGCCGGAATGAAACATTTTCAAAATTCGTGCAACATTCGGGCGGGAATTTCAAACATTCTTACAGCTTTGTACGAATGCCGTTCGAATACTTATAATGCGCTTCGAACCCGCCTCGAATAATTCTTGCACATTCCGGGTGTATTAGCTCTCGAATGCAGTTCAAATGTAGTTGGAACACAGTAGGAATACCTAGAATGCTGTTAGAATGCAGTAAGAATATTAAGAATGCACTTCGAATGCCGTACGAGTGCGGTTCGATTGCTGCCCGAATACCACCCGAAGTCTGGTTGGAAGGTGCCTCGAATGCTGTACGAATTCACCTCAAATGCAGTCAGAACGCTCCCGGAATAGCCGCCGAATATGTTTCGAACGTCTAAGAATTCAAAGAGAATGCAGCTCGAATACTTATGCGATTCGGTGGTGTTCTGAATTACGTCCGGAGTCATGCAATGGTCAATCGGGACGTTCCGACTGCATTCGAGATGTATTCGAGCGGCAATCGAAATATTCAAAAGGCATTCGAAGTGCATTCCAGCTGAACTATTTTAATATCGAAATAGATTCCGGCAGCAATCGAGATGCACTCGAGGTGCATTCCGGCTCATTCATGGCACATTCGGGACATTGGTTGCCATTTCGATTTTTCCCTCGAACGCGATCAGAATGTTTCGAATTATGTTGGAATGCCGTAAGAATATTTATAATGCAGTCAGAATGCAGTTAGAATACACTTCAAATGCCGTTCGATATTTCTCCTCTTCGAATGCACCTCGAATGTTTTGAGCATGAGCAAAACATTCGGGCCGGCCACAAGAATGGGCCCAAATGTTTGGAATGCACTCAGAATGCAGTCAGAATTTTTAGAATGCACTTCGAATATCCCGGAATATACGAAGAATTCCGACGGCATTCCGGCTCATTCCGCCTCTAGTGTGACTAGGGTATAACATTGTATTACTGTCTGGGTCATTCCAGTTAAAAAAAGAAGAAACAAATCCTGTATTGTTAAGATTGTGGGTTTGTCATGTGCAGTTAATGAATAATGTACAAATACCACTGTGTCACATAAATGATACACCACGAGATGGATAATCATGCAACCAAACCTTTTAGACTTGTACAAGATTAGCTTCGTCGGCCCGGGTCGGCCTGTTCTTTATTGATTTCGCTACTTGCACGGAACCGCCATATTGGCAAAACAGCGAGGCTATACTTGCACGAACAATGACTTCCTTGGGTCGTTTCCATGTCGATTGCTTTATCGTTGACTTTTGTCCATTTTAAAATATGACAAAGCCCCGTTTTGAACACAACCACGTGCAAGTGGCGAATATGGACAATAGGAATATTGCCATTCCCGTTGCTCATTCGGATCAGCCACTACCATCAATATCTAACCACTGGATGCAGCAATGCGCCCTAAATTTGAAGCCACCTTGAGCCGAATATGGCATAACAAAATAATGTGACTGATTCTTTGCACGTCCTCCTCAGTTTCCCACAGTTTGAGTTATAATGTTTTCCTTTACGTTTCACTGACGGGTTCACCTATATCTAACCACTGGATGCGGCAACGCCCTCTAAATTTGAAGCGGACCGGGGAGCAGTCCAGGCAAAGCATCGTCTTGGGAGTACTAAGATGGCGGATTGCGTTATGCGCGAATTTTCAGAAAGCAAGACGAGGTGTGTGTTAGTCAAACTGCTTATGATATAAAACTAAAACAGCATTCGTTTCTGTACCACTTATCCGTCAAATTTATAAGCCAATGGCATTAACGAGTTCTGGGGAAAATAATCTAGCCGTGTCTGGCTGAGATATTTCGTGACGATCGCAACCAGAACCGTGACCTTTTTTCGTGTGAGTGTCCAGAAGGTGCATTTGGCGGCCGGGGAGACAGACGCTGACGTTATCCATTAAAGGAGCTTGTCCAGATTTTTCCAGAAAATTGATTTCGAGCGGCGAACTAAATGTTTAATGAAGAAATAAATAAAATACAGTATACGGCAGTTCGGTATCTTTACTCGTGATTATTAATCACTTGCATTTATTAGAATATATACTTAATTAAATAATAATTCCTTACGTCAGCAAATGCAACAGAGGGAAACCGACGCAGTGGAAACGGTGAGACGGTCTTGAGTGTGTCTTAATGAGAGTAAACTCACTTAAAACAATATAATATGGTATTTACTAACTTTTTATTGAGTGTTTGCAATTCAGGGCATGCTCGAGAGAATAACATGTCCACAACTCGTGGGTCTTCGACTGAGCGAAGACAGCTGAAAGACCGTGTACAGTGAGCCATTCCGTAATTCGATTTTTACAAAACACTGATTACAAAAGAACTTACGTCATACCAATTTTAAGAAATTCAGCGGGTTGCCTTCCGGTCGTACGAGAATACCTCGCACACAAAAGGACTGATGATTAAATTTCTGTCGTGTTTATTTTTAGAAGAGATTACGCTATACCCGAGTGACTATCCAAATCGTTTTGTTGAGGAAATTCATTTGATTTTCGTCAGAAAAAAAAGCAATACAACTATCGGTATGAGGTTTCTCGAGTCAACAACGCACAGAGATATTTCTTAAAAGTGCAGTTAAGTGCAGTAAATTGTTTTTGTTGAGGGCGTGAGAACCTGCCATTAAATCTCTATTGCCAAGTGTGGTATTATGTCACTACAGAGCTGAATTTTTAATGGGTTTATGAAACTTAAATCGCTGCATACATAGATGGGTGGCGTCATTGGCAGCCGACGGCCACAAACACAGGGTAATCCTTACTTTTCAAGAAAAAGTTTTTTTTTAATTTTCAAGTGCGTTATACAACATAGTGGACCAACGGCTTCACATCCCTTCCGAAGGATGGAGCAATTGTGGTTAGATGACTTGCTCACGGGGAAAAGGTATACGTACCACGACCGGGTGTCGAACCCGCAACACCAAGTTAAAAATAACGTACAACTAGAATTGCCGCTAATCGAAGGTCACATCAAATTTGCACGATACATTTTGCACGGCAACAGTGGGGACATTCTTTTTAAATAGTTTGTCATTATGCCCATGTTATATATATTGAAGAGCTCAGTGATGGTTAGGAGACTTCGAATACAGGATGCACATGGGGAAAATCGATTTGGAAATTTTACCGAGAAGGAAACGGAGGATATACCTTGCGATACCCGCCATTACCAGGGGACAGTAATGTGCGAAACTTAAGACGAAGGATGGGTCGAGTGTAGCTAATGGTTGATGGCAGCGGATCGATACGTATACGGCTAATATTCCAGCCTGCTTTGTCTTCATTAATAAACACGCACAACCCGGGCAGACGCGCGCACAAGGCACAAACTAGCTTCCCTGTCTATTGGCTTCAAAATACACTTCAGAGTGTGATGTGGATGGATGTGGCTTCAGCGCAGAAGTGGAAAGAGGCAAAACTGAGCGGAGAGTGCGTCCAGAATCCTCGCTGGAGCTCACGACAGTGTTTCTTAATCCTCATATTCATTACCTTTTAAGCCAGTGAGGAGACAGGAGCAGCGTTGGTGGATTTTACGGTTGTGAGAAAAGATCCGCATCGATTGTAAATGGGTATGTACTATCAGCTATTTCTTTTATCTATTGAAACAGTGCTTACATGTGTGTATACCCGCACTGTAAAAAAAATGCTGGCTAAAATAGTTTTCATTTTGACGTTTGTTGGGTCATATTTCTTCAACATATGCAGAAAATGTTCTGTTGGGTAAAACATCCAGGACACCAACGTTTCATGGTTACATGTCAAGTTCTGTAAATTAGGGAAACGGCGGCTATTTATTGGGTATTTTTGTTACCGCTTGCTGAAAGTATTAACAGGTTAAGCATATTATACAGCAAACAATATTTTCTCCATCTGTTGGAAATTGTGAAGACAAGAGAGGGCGCTTCAAAGTATACTGTAAAAACTGCTGGGTAAAATAAAGTTGGATAATTTCGTTTTGACGTTTGTTGGGTCATATTTCCTCAACATATGCAGAAAATGTTCTGTTGGGTAAACCATCCAAGCGACCAACGTTGGTAACGTTTGAAGTTCTTTACGTTGGCCAAAGGGTGTCCATTTATTGGGCACTTTATACTTATTATACTTATTATACCGTGTGCTGAAAGTATTAAAATGCTGAGCAAATTATACACTCATGACATTATTGGGGACTTTTCAACACAAAGCAGGACGCATTCTAGCAACCGCACACTTGGGAACAGACGCATACCTGCACTGTACAGGGGGCCTAAATAATAATGGGTCAATTTTACCCAACTTTGGTTCAAATACATGTATCACCATGCCCATCTTTGAGGTTTACCCAACCCTTGGGTGCATGGTATTGTATGTATAATTGTTGGTTAAATTCTATTAACCAATGTTTGGGTAGATGTGCATATCCAATTGTTGGTTAAAGTTAATTATCCAACGTTTGGGTAAATGTGCTTGGCCAATTGTTGGTTATAAATTCAACATATAAAAGCAGAAATCTGTTCGTATACCCAACATGTTGGGCATCCGGGCCCGGGCCAAATATGCTCGACTTTTGGGTAAGCCATGTTCATTATTTGACCAACATGCTGCAGAAAATATTTTCTGCACAGATATAATTTGCTCGGCATTTGGGTATTTTTTTCCTTTTATAAGTAAATCTAAAAATACAATTTCCCGATGTGACCAATATGCTGCAGAAATGTTTGTCATATACCTGCGTGGGCAGCTGAGGTCACATTTTGTTTCGACTTTTGGGATGTTTTCTCTCTGTAAATACAGAATTCCATGGTATAGTCAACATGTTTCGGTAATGTTTGCTGTACAGCATGTGTGTTGAGCAACCTAGGCCTAATTTGCTTGGCTTTTGGTTATTTTTCCACCAAATACTAAAAACCACACCACTTCGTTACCAACATACTGCGAAAAAGCTTGCTGTATATCCAACGTGTTGGAAAGCAGAGACGTAATTTGCTTGGATTGTGGTGTTAATTTTATCACAGACTAATAAATAATAAATCCAAAACACAGTGTAAGAACACATTGTAGAAAAGGTTTTTGTATATTATGTATGTTAAGATTAATGAAATGGGCCTTAGGCTTGAACTTTGGTTCAGTTTCTTTGCAAATAATAAAAAGCAATATAGTGTATGTACTTAATTTGACCAGAAGCCTGTTGAAATAAATGCTTAGGAGCGCATGTATGTGTACGTGTTCTTTCCACACTTCTCATGAGGGAGTTGTTCCAGATGTATTTCCTGATTTTGCCAACATTGGCAAAACTATTAGGTATACAACGTGACAGCATTTGCATTTTTTTATCAATTGTATTTCTTTCCAAAAACTTGATTTACATGTTGTAATTATAATACATAGACAGAATTATAAATAAAATTAATAAGTGTAAAGTGAAAAACTGAGTTATTTTGCATTTTAGTCGATTTTATACCCACTGCAAAGTGCGCCCTCCTATTGTGTCCGCCATACTTCAAAAAGGCTAATTGGCACTTAAGAGGAATCCTTGGTATGAATACCAGAAAGAAATATTAATAATAAATGGAAGCTGAGATCATTATAAATTATAACACATTGGGATTCCCCCGAGTGAGTCACAACTTGGAAATAAAATATTATGTATACGTATGTACAAACAAAATGTATATTGTACGTAACTGGTTACATATCATAAATAAAAGCTTATTTTTGTTTCCTTATTTTAAATCTGAAAACTTGAATAATTTCTATTTCACTATACCGTGATGTTGATATCGTTACTGGTCATGTTTGGTGATTGAATTATTGATTTGTGGTATTGCATTACAAAGATAGACACAATTCTTCCATGGGTTCTGAAATAACTACCAACACATTTTGTGACTTAATTAAGAAAAATTCAGGGGCTAGGAAATCGTATAACATTGAAATCTAGGCATTACGAAAGACACAAAGGGTATAATAAGAAAAGCTGTTTGAGACGATGCAACGGGCAAAACTGTGCAGTTTGAATGGTGGCCAGGTTTAAGGTCGAGCTAGTTGGAGGCAAAAGTTTGTGTTTGTAGTTATTTCAGAACCCAGAGAAGAACAGTGTCCACCTTTGTTATGCAATGTCATAAATCAATAATTTATTAACCAGTCATGCTGAGTAATCATATTAACATGACGGCATAGTCAAATAGTTCTATTCACGTTTTCGAAATAAAAATCCGAAAACAAAATGAGCGGTTTTTTTTCTTCTGACTCACCCTGTACATTATATCGAATTAAACACGTCTGACAGCGAAGAACTGCCAATTTCAGAAATGTGGTCTTCCTAAAAGAAACATGCATTAAAACTCTTTTTTAAAAACTGTGAATATATGAAGAACAGTTAAGAATAGTGAACGTAAACTGGGACATTAATAAATCAATCATCAACAAAATACATGTTTAAAAAATTTATAAATATATACCTATATAGTTGAGAAAAAGGTGTAAAAATGTACCTTACTTCAAACACCTATATACAAAATCTACATCAATTTCCTTTGCATTAATATTAATTAATTTTAATTTACTTTTGATCAAATTTTGAATTAATATGCCATTTTCTTCGATTTCCAATAAAGTGTTTACATTTCTCAGAACTAAAACTAGTTCACAATTGAAGTGGGGAGATTTGATCGCGTTTAAAAATGCCACCATCCTGTTGCTAAAACTGTCCCGCCAATATCTTTTTGACCAGAGGGCATCGTAGATTGCTCTTCAATTATCCACGCCATGCAGCACTGGAATTTAGTGAGGAGATATTATTAGTATCCACGGCATTCTGCATAACCCTTTGGCGCCTAAATCAATTGGTGTTATTTCTGTAGACCAAGACGTCGAATTTACTGATTACCAAAGTATTCTAAGAATAGTTGAACATTTTCGTAAACCTTATAATGAATATTGTGAAGTTGGACATATGGTACAAGAAGATGAGCTTTAGCATGCATGCGCGCAGGGTTGTTTATAATTGGCTGGTACGCGATAACGTTACCAGTTGGGAATTTTTCATGGAATCAATTATGGGTAACAATTTCATTTGTTTAATCGGTAGTTTTGGCAACCTTGAATTATTTTAAAGAAAAATCACACACGCACAGGAAATAATTATCTTTTGAACCGATTGGGTTGTTGTAACTATATCTTTGTTTTTGAAAATAAACGTTAACGATCAACGATTCTGTAAGTAGAATCTGGGTTGAAAAAAAACAGATATGTGAATGGCTTCGTTCGAAACCGACTTAAAACTGCGGACGCGCCTTTAGACCCGCAATACATGTCATACTTACAAAGGGATTTTACTTACCATATACATATATAGGGATAACGAAAATGCAGTTGAATGCAAGATTCATTTTCGTGGAATCGTTTTACAAAGGGAATTTTAATAGCCACCAGCTGTTTTGCAATTATAATCAGTTACTTTCCCAGAGACCACTTCAAAAAAGCTGGTACGATTCGCCACTATGGTGCACGGCTTTCCGTACAAAATGGTGTCACTTTCAATCTCTGGTAAAAGGGCATATATAGATGACACCAATTTGTTTAAAGAAGTGGTGGGTGTATATCTCACTGATCGCTATACACTAGATTCCATCTGTACAACAGCTGCTGGCTATGCGAGAAATGAGTCAACGCATCTGCCAACACCAGAAAACAATGCTTCGCCTAGAGGTCTCCAGTCCACAAGATCACTAATTGCAATTGCATTATTCCAGAGTGCATGCGCTAAAATTATTACACTGTATAACCAGTCTAGGCAAGTTATTGTTGTTTCTGGAGCAAAATGGCGAACACCAATCCAATCCATGCATTGTAAGTACATGTAGATCAGTCAGTGGTATATTTCTCTCAACAGCGCCCGCGAGAACCACAGGTACATATAGCTATAGCATTGTACCTGTGTCTGGTTAGACCGGCGCTATGCTTTCAGTCTGACCAACGCCACCGTGACTACAGCCACAGGGCAGGCACGCGAAGAAACCACCCGAAGTGTGTAACTGAACTCATTGTCAATACTTTTCCCTTCACTGTACAATTACTCATCAACATCTTCTTTGTTTCAAAGCGAGCCAAAATAGTCCTTTCATTTGGGTTACCTTTCCTCTCTGTACATTTAATTTTACTTCAAAATCAATTTCGCAACCTTTAAAGTAAACAGCCCAGGCGGCGGGTGAAGCACGATTTTGGGGAACCGGCGGATGGAAAATGAATCCTTACTTAAATCTGATCAATACAATGCTGAAGCTCGGCGCACAATTAAGCCAACACAACCTTCCTTGTCGAAAAGGTCTGACTACAGTCGAGCACTGATTAGAAGTCTGAGAGTTATGTTTTGCTGATACGAATTATACATGTAAATCCAAACATTTTACACCCCGAGTTTTAGCTTTCCTTTGTTTCCATGATCGATAGTAAAGGTATAACTGTTACAATAAGAGAATTTGCAAAGCCCCAAGGACGTTGTTGTATCAATGTTTAACTAATGCGCTCTTTAAGGTCAGTCCTGAATTATACAAAAATACATCGGGAAAGATGCGAACGCATAGATTTTTGCAACTTTGTGCAATAACCTATAGAACAGTGACCGATTTTTGGGGGCATGCGAGCCTTCCGGCTTTGACTGAACACACTCTAAAAGCACTGTAGTCAAAAATAACTAGACGATAAGGGTCAGCTGGGTGCAACTGAAAATCAGTCAGTATGACTGGATTTTTTAATCAGGATGACTAGAATACTCGTAATGTCAAATAGATATCTAGTTAAAACAACTACCAGGCGGAGTCAGATTCATTGTTAGTAACTATATTTTCTAGTCATTTATCAGTAACTATAGCCGTCAGGGTCAGCTGGGTGCAATATGTTTTGACTGTCTAGTCAAATTTAACTGAGTATTTCTACAGTGCACCAATACGCATCTGGAGTCAAAGTGTGCATGCGCAAACGCGTGCCAAGAAAACGAATTCAAAACTCAGAGCACGCTTATTATGGCAGTTCTAAACTCTTTTGAAGTACAATCTACAATACAATGCCATCGTATGCTAAACCTCCGATCTTCTTGTTTGCACTAGTTTTGTTTTGCAGCTATATCTGTGTAAAAAGGCAATTGTTTTAGTTTTGCTGGTGAACATCCCAACAGTTATAGACCCTTATCCAACCCAGGTTGGGTAAAATTTAATAAGTGGTTGGTTAAATACTTTAACCAATGATTGGTTAATTTTATTTTAACCAACCTCTTGGTTAATGGCGAGTTGGGAAAATGTTAACCATGCACTTGGTTATACCCGAATGGTTGGGCAATTTTATACTGAAATGCTGTTCACAGTAATTGGGCAACATATTTTACCAACAGTTGGTTAATTCACTACAGTTGTGCTCAAAATTATTCATACCCTTTGAAAAATCTAACATTTTTAAAATGTCCTCACTCCCAACAACTAATGTGAAGGAACTTTCACTGTATCCTAGGACAGTATAGTTGCCTTGCACGAAGACCACATGTTTTTGGCTCAGCATCATTTGCATAACAATAGTAATGTCCATATTTGCTTTTTTGTGCCTGTTCAAAATTATTCATACCCCAATTTTTTGTGATGATGCACCTGCTTTCAACATTCCAGTGATTCCTTTTTGTTGTTCAACAGTTATCCTAACATATTTGCATAAGATTTGAGAAATTCAATTTAAATCAAAGATTGTCATATATAATAGCACTCTGCTTGTAGGCTATAAAGTGAGGGGAGTTGATGCCTTCATTCTTAGTTTCCAGTCAGCATGGCAAAGAAAAGAGAACTATTTTCGATGGCCACAAAGAATGGAAAGGCTACAAGGCCCTTTCGAAGCAGTTTAGAGTGCCAGTTTCCACTGTTTAGAACAGAGGCCTAATTAGGAAGTACAAGCCTAGGAGATCCACACAGTGAGAAACCTTAAAGGGCGTGGTCGTAAGTCGAAGGTGTCACCTCGTCTGGCAAGAAAAATGTGCCGAGAAGCCAGCAACAATCCCCGCATCACCATGAAGGGTCTCCTTAACAGCCTTGGCGAGTCTGGGACCAAGATATCCAGGCAGACACTTCAGCGCACAGTGCATCAAGAAGGTCTCCATGGCCGCCGACCTAGAAAGACGCCACTCCTGAGGCAGAGAAATCGGGAAGCTCGTATGGCTTTCGTTAAAGCAGACCTGGACAAGGATCCAAAGCTTCTGGTCATCGATTCTGTGGTCAGACGAGACAAAAAATGGAGCTTTTCGGATGCTGCTTATGTCTGGCGAAAGAATAGGAAAGCGCACAATCCAACGAACACGGTCCCAACCATCAAGCAGGGAGGTGGTAGCATCGTGCTGTGGGGATGCTTCTCGGCAAACAGGACTAGGAATATTGTCAAAGTGGTTGGGATCATGAAAAAGGAGCTGTACATTAAGATCATCGATGAAAACATCAAGCAGTCCGCTGAGAAATTCCAGCTTGATCAGCATTGGACCTATACTAGCAGGACAACGATCCCAAACATATTGCCAAGGCAGTCACGAAACGGTTCGAGAACAACCATGGGGACGTTCTGGAGTGGCCGAGCCAAAGCCCGGATCCCTACCCGATCGAGAATCTATGGAGGGAACTCAAAACTCGGGTGATGGCAAGGAAGCCTTTCAACCTCAATGACCTTGAGACTTTTGCGAAGGAGGAGTGGGCTAAAATTCCGGTGGAAACATACCAAAGCCTTGTAAGCCGATACAGGAACTGTTTGGAGGCAGTGATAAAAAACAAAGGCTTTTCCAGTGTTAAGTCTATGGGAAGAGTTTATACAAAGGAAACAATATAGAAGGACAAAGGGAAGGAATGGAGGTAACAAAAAAGTTATGTGTGTGTGTGTTTGTGTGTGTGATTTTTGTTTGTTTTGATTTGTCTGCCTTGCTGTCTACACTACTCACAATATGTTAGGGTATCGTGTTGTGTACGCAGATATTTTATTGAGGGTTTGCTTTTCGCTTGAATGAGTTTGTATATGATTAGACAATTGTGCTGTCTGCATGACAGACACACCTTGCTTTGTCATGTCTGGGGAATGTGTTCAGTGTACATAACGTCTGTCATAACGGGGCAAAACTCAACAATTTGAAAACCGGAAAGTCGTGTCAATCGGCCACTCCTTCGTTTTTAAAGGCTATAAATAGGAGATATCATGAATATAGCTTCACCAGGGCCGGCAGGTTTCGGCGTAGTGGTTCTTTCCTCGCATTTCACCTCTGGCGTCCCGGGTTCGAATCCGGGGCGTGTATCTGGATTGGGTTTGCAGTCCCTACTTGACCGCGTGGGTTTTCCCCTAGGGATTTCTCTGGGGGTTTTCCTCCCACTTCTAAAACTGAAACTCCTTCTTCATCATCTCAAGTTGATAATATAGTTGAAGCTAAAACCGTATAGTTGATAGCATAAAGGGCATTAGTTGTCGAAGATGCCATAAATTAACAACAACAACATAGCTTCACCAGCACATCCTACCATCACCAACAATGAATGCACAACGTCGATTAATAGAGGAGCAGCGCCACCTTGCTATACACAGAGCCGAGGACCTGTTCTCTGTACTTCCGCCATAACTGGGGGCCATCCATTACATTATGTTGTCACTTCGAACAATTTCCGCATTTTTTGTTGAAGCCTGGACACACAAAAGGGGCGCGTTGTGCACTATTCAATTTTAACAACAACAAAGAACACACACTTTATGGCACTGGGTGGCCCCAGTTATGGCAGACGCGCAGGGAACGAGTCCTTAGTTGCCGGATTCGTGTTATACTAGACTTGAGGTCAAGTCTCTAGACAGTCGTATTTGGTCCGTCTGACGCCTATAATCCCCACACGCAACAGTCGTTGTTATGAATAGTACCTGTCTAGAGACTTGAGAAACCTGTTTTTCGCGCCAATATTAATGCTTCATGGCGCGTAATATATAATCACGCTGTTGCCATAGAACCAGCCAATAACATTTCGTCCATCGTGCCGTGGTAACGTCCACTTCTACTAGAGGGGATGTAATGTTATCGGATTCGGTTAATGCGTGTTTTAAAACTTTAATATTGTTATTTAGAGAAACTGTGTTAAGCGTTTAGTGGAATGTAGTATGTTAAGTTACAGTCAAGAGCATTTATGATGTACAAATAAATGTACAACAATATTCATTAAAAAGATCTCCCCTATAATGATTATGGGAGATCTTGTATCAGCTTCTTTTGATGAATGTGTTCTAACAGTATCATATTCAAGTATTAACTCGGTATCAGTCCCTTTAGATGTGATTGTGTCACGTCAAGGGCTAAATACATCGAAAAATTAAACTGCACAGCCCTTTACCACGTCGCAGAAAACAAATGAAGCTGAGCAGAATGTATTAAAACTATTTTTACGTTCTGTTGCTTTATCGTTTTCCAACTGTTGTGACACCGCAGTCCAGTTAACGCACCACGGACTAAGACGCGCTTTATGTAAAATTGAAAGGGATCGAGCGCACTGCCAACTTTCCAAACTCGAGCTAGCGGGTCAGTAATTTTGCCCGGTGTTTGTTTTGTTTTTTACTACAAATTGGAGTTTGGTTTTTGTTTGTAACATTCTTCTTCGACTAGTTGATTTTCAAAACGTGTTGCTGGTGGCTAAAATGGTCAGCATAATACCTACAAGTGGCGTGCGTGCTTAGTTTGTAACACGACTTTACTAGCTATCCTGCAAGAAATATTAGTCTTGATAAATCAGATCTTCGCTCCAGATTAGAAAAAGTCCTGCAAACAAATCTTTCCTCACCATCGACGATCTGCGTCCTTGTCATACAAAACTGGCAAATGTTGAGAAGGTGACATATTTGACCGAAAGCTTAAAAAGCACATTAAAACTGCCCCATTTGCTTATGGACTTTAAAAAAAAAAAAATTTCTATTTTGAGTTAAAACCATTTTCACACAACAGACAAGTTGCAACAGATATCAAAAATAGTGTCACGACTGCGTGGCTGACGATGTCACAGATTTCCAAATCCCTAGCTTCGGTTTCAACGAGGCCGACAACCCCATTCTTTGGCGCCCATGCTTGACAGCACTGTTCAAAATCTTTCTCCAAAACCACGATCTGACAATCATGCAATCATCAGCGTTTGCGATTATATTTTAAACAAAAACCATCGATAATCCCAAATTCGCATAAACTGATCAAGTCGAATAGACTTACATGTACATATAGCCTATAGCCTAAAAAAAATTGCACTTCAAGCTTGCTGCATGCGTTATTACGATGGAGATGAAACCCAATTCAAAATTCACAAAAACACATCCATTTAGAGGAGTACCATGAATATTAATGTATAGTCCTGCGTTTCGACCAATCAGCTCTCTACGTCCAATTCTGGTAGCAATCTCCATAGACCGTGTACAAAACGGAAACAGGTTTCTCAAGTCTGTAACTTGAGGTCGATTAGACTTGTTCCCAGTCCATTCGCGACTACGCTGCTGCCGTTTACGAAACAACCGGTCTAGTTACAGACTTGACATCAAGTCTAGTGTTATACAGAAATAGTTGTTAACAGTCATTTGAAAAATAAAAACATTTGAAAAATAAAAACATACCAATATCCCTAAGTTATTGTGAGTAGTGTACGTCGCAATTTAAAAAATTTATCGGATGACAATTTGTAGAATCATCATAACCAAAACCCAAGCAGGCAAAAATCATTGAGTTCCCAAGCTTCGATCCATATAGGTCAATGAAACGGTAACGGGAAGAATCTAAAATGTCTCTCGTGCATGCAAGGACAGTATTTCTGAAAGAAAGCTTTCAAAGAGGGTGGTCTCCATAATGGGATCGATAAGGGAAAAAACTGCCTGCTGTAGCATTCTCAAAATTCACAGTGACATTTTGAGAAGGGGGAGGTGTTTGCTACTGGAAAATGGAACGTTATACTTTTATGGGCATGCCTTTCAGCGACATTATGTTTATGGTTGGTTGAATGGTTGAACTGTTTATTATTTTATCTAAAAGACCGCAGGAGGGGTATAGACCGTATCGAATAGCCGCCATTTCGTGTGGCACCTTTTGTTACTTAAACCGTTCAACAATGGAAGCACAATATGTGCAACCATGCATGTCTTCAAGGAACAAAGTTTCTGCCGCACGAAATGGCGGCTATTCGATACGGTCTATGGGAGCAAATTAGGTAAAGTTACATACTAGTTTGCAACAATTTGTTGAAAAATAACGTACGATGTGGTACGTTGAATTGTATTTAAATCACAATAGTTAAAGACCCATTGTATCTCATGCAGATTCGTGTTAAGTTTCTTCGGTTATTTGAGACAACATACATTGTAGGCCTGTGCATTAAAGCTGTGATTAATCTGGCAGGTCTAGCCATTCAGACGTAATTATATGCATGCAATGGTTTTCAATATACCAGATTCCGAGAATTGCGACTGCCATGGGAAAATAACTATGCAAGAAGAAGGCGACTCGTATAAAATAAACTGCGTACGTACATAGCGGTTTGTCGCCTGTATCGATTAAGCTAAAACTGGCGAACCGATCGAGGGCGAAAATCGATCATAGTATAACGACTGAGAAGTAAGCGCGGGAAATGACCGTGGACTCTCATTTACGCAAAAACGGAATAGTTAAATAATTCCCGAGGCTTGATATCTGCCTTGTATAATTGGCCATACATGTACATGGTGCCTTGGAGTATGATGTCAAACAACGATTAAATGATTGGTTACTGCTCACAAAAATAAGACTGAAACAACAAAATTTCCAAAATGTTCGATTGTTTGGCTTTTTTTCTACAGTAAGTGATATAATAAGACATACATGTAACTGAAGCGTTTATGCCATCACTTAGTATCAAATATACATATTCCATGTATAAGTTACTGTAGAAAACACGAACAAAATTAAGGCTGAAAAAATGAGTGACCCTTGTTTCGATTCAGGCTTGTTCCATGATCTTGGTATTTTCTTTTACATTTGCCCAGATAGTCTTCTTGGCTGGTGGATAACCCTCACATTAAACAATATGGTTCAACTTACCACGAAACAAACTGTGTTTGTGGTTTGTTTCGTGGTGACAAAATTTCACGAAACCAGGAGCCCACAAGCAACTCAGAATGCATTTACTAGGGAAGTACTTTGCACCAATGCATTCATTCAGCTTTTATACCGTCAAGAAAGTGTTGCATAACTTAAAAATGACACACCCATGCACACCTCAGCCACTTCTTTGGTCCTACTGTCGCAAAGGGGTTTCGCATACCGTTTTCCAAACAATAGCGCTCAGTGATGCGCGACCAGAAGAATGCAATCATGGTATCACTGGAAGGCATTTTGCCTCTACTTTATGGTAAAATGTGATTCACTTTTATAAAATGCATATCTTGGCCATATTAACCATTTTTGTCAGGATTACCTTTTTTCTGGGACACCCTGTATATTATAGGGTACCGAAGAGTGGTTATATACAAAAATATGTCTTTTTGCAACATAGGGCCTGAGGTATAGGAAATATAACAACCAGGTGTTTGTATTAAAACCGGGAGCAAAATTTGTCACAATGGTGGATACCAGCAAATACCGAAAATACGTGTATATTCTTCTTTTTTAAAAGTTTGTATAGGTACATGTAGATCAATATGTCAACGCAAGTTCTTTTGCATTTTTGATTGCAAGGAATATGCACAAGTTTACCATAAGGTTTTGATGTGCATGGATCTTCAATTGTACTCAAATACAGGTTAGGTCGCTGGCATTCTACTTAAATTTTGTCCTGCTATTAAACTATACAAAGTATACCTGCATTGTCCTGCTAAATGATTTAATGGAGCTTTATAACTCCACCGCGTGCACCAATAACCCAACGTGCACTTAAACACATGCATCTCAGGACACTGGCATTTGGAAAGGTCTGCCGAGATATTGACCAGAAAACGACAGAGGGAATTCAATTAGATGAATTAAAGAACCACTGTGGTTCAGGTGCCGCAAGTTACAAAATTAGACGGAATGAATTAGGCGGGGAGTGTTACAACTGAGTCAAGATTTTAGAGCAGTGTCATTTGTACAAACTCATGTACGGTAATGTTTGTCTTACCATTTGAATTTCAGAATCAAATTATCGCAAATGCCAATTGGTAATTACTGAGGATCGAATGGAGGTAGATGGGGACGAGCTAGTGTAAACATTTTAAGATAAACCTTCGGTTTTCATTTCTCACCATTTTACCCAAGCGACGGTAGACATGGAAATGTTTTAACTGATAAAGGTGAATTCACACTAAAGGGGAGTTCACATAGTCGTGTACCCACCTCCATCCGTGGACGTCCCATTGTTCCTCTTTTGTTTGGGCTTCTTTTTTTTTGGCGACTGCTCTCATTTGTTTTGTACACGATTCCAAATCGCGGACGTCCTTGGCAATCGAAGACCCTATTTTCCTATTGTTAAACGTCCCCGTTTGAATACAAAAACCCGCGCACACTATCGCGGAAAACCACGCTTGTGCGCTCCCAAATCGCAGATATTTCCAAACTAGAAAATTCCACCCCATCAGTAACTTGGGGCTTCTCTGATACCTCATTGGCTGCGCGTTGGAAAGGTCAGCGCCGACAGCGGTCAAAGTTCAACAAATTTGAATTTTGACCGAGCTCAGAACGTTTTGCGCGTCGCAATAGGCCGCGCACAAGCAGAAAACCGGCTGCTGTATACAAATATATGGCACTGGCGCGCCCAAAGCTATTTTTCCGCGATAGTGTAAACGCCACTTAAGCCTTTTCGCGCAAAAAAATTGATGCGCGTCGCTGTCAGAAAAAAAGCGGCGTGGAGGGAACTTGGAGAGAAACTATGCACTAAAAACCGCAGAATCCACTTGGACAGAAATTGTTTTTGTGATTCTGTGATTTTCAGTACCTTGGTTCAGTCATTTCCTCCAGGCCGCTTCTTCTCAAAGCGACGAGCGTCAAATTTATGCGCGAAAAGGATCCGTGTACCTCCTAACCATGGCGCACGCGACCAATCTAATTTGACGCCATAAAAACTTTCAGTTGACCATTGATCGAAGCACTGGCTGGTGCACGTAACTTCAACTTGTAATGAGATGTTAATTAAAAGTATGATACCATGTATTAATGTGTGTCTCGCATCGAGCGTCCCAAACAAACAGCTCATTTACAGACGAAAAAAAATTACTTTTATCGAATGTGAGTTAGAACCGCGTGCTTCCAAAGATAGTAAAATACCCAGCTTTCTACTAATTACACGAATTTACTATAATTAAAAGTTAGCAAATAATGTATGGTCTTCGAAGACTGCATGCGTTTAATGTTCTTCGAGTGAAGAACTTAATCATGCAAAAATAACGTATGCTCGCCAAAACCTTGTTTCCAAGTTTTCTTATAAAATTTATAAAATCGCCCACTAGACGTGAGCAGTTTTGCACTCTTCAAAATAGAGACAAAAAGAGCCGACAAACCGCGTCAGTCAAGATCAAATGCAGCCAACAGCTGAGACGAATCGAATAGAATCAAACTAAATGATGTGTAATAGTCCATGGGCCAAGACACTTGTCGGTACCATTTTGGGGGACAAAGGCTCATCTTTTTTTTTTTTTTAAAGATTACCACCTTGGGCAAATTTTTTGGTATGATGGACATTCTCAAGTGGTAGTTTTATACCATTTTGGTGAAAAAAAAAACATGTTTTGTAGGACAAAATCATGTTTTTTAATATTTTCCTTATATAAAGAGTTTGCAGGCTTAAATGAAAAATCAAAACAATGGATATTGTGAGCAGTGGATGCGTTGATTTTTTTAAATGGTTTGTTTCATCTTTTTCTCAATAGTTGCCTTGGCAACAGCCGTTTTGGGGCAAAAAACACCATGTTTGGTAATAAAACTTTACAAATTCATATTGCAGGATTCATATGGAATATTGGGGTACTTCCAACGGCAAACTCATTCTGAGATACCCAGGCAGCTTTTAAGTACCTTAGAGTACAGTACATGTAGGCGTAATGGTACATTTTGGGCCAAAAACATCATTTTATAATTGCCGTTTTGGTGTAAAATCACGTTTTTTGAGATTTTTGTTATAAAAAGAGTTTGCAGGCTTAAATTACAAATCTAAAAAATAGATGTTGTGAGCAGTGAAAGCGTTGATTTTTTTTTTTAAATGGTTTGTTTTATCTTTTTCTTAATGGTTGCCATGGCAACAGCCGTTTTGGGGAAGAAAAAAAACCCCACCATTTTTTGTAATAAAACATTAAAAAAATAATATCACAGGATTCATATGGAATACTGGGGAATGGGGGTCCTTCCAATGACAAACTCATTCTGAGATACCCGGGCACTTTTTATTTACAGTACATGGAGGCGGAATGGTACATTTTGGGGCAAAACATTTTGGAATTGCCGTTTTGGGGTAAAATCACGTTTAAACAAAATCCTTATAAAAAGGGTATGCAGTCTTTACAAAATCTAAAAATGGATATTGTGAGCAGTGTAAGCGTTTTTTTTGTTCCTTTTTTTAAATGGTTTGTTTCATATTGGGGTACTTCCAATGGCAAACCCATTCTGGGATACCCAGGCAGTTTTTAGGTACAGTACATGTAGGCAGAATTGTACATTTTGGGACAAAAACATCACGTTTTTTTGAAAATATTCCGCTAAAAAGGTTAGGGACAAAATGACCACGGAGGAATAGACCAATCAAGGAGCGTTTAAGTCCCGCCCCCTAAAATTTCCACCAACCAATCATTCTGAAGGACAATGGTGATCTACATGGTTATTTGGTGTCCAAACAATCTAATGATTATGCGCACTTCGATGTTGCTAGACGCATTTCTATTCTATGTGGGCGGTGCTTACTGGATCGGTCTATTGGCCGAGGGGTAAGGTTGCTTGAACAGAAGACCTCAGTATTTCAAAGGATTCTGGGTTAGCGACATGCCCGCATATGATGTGTGTAAGCCAGTAGTAATGCATACTTTCAGGGAGCTGAGGTTTACGGATTGATTTAAAGTGATCGAAATAACCAGTAGTAATAATCCAGTGCGCAAGCCACTGTTATACCGCCGTCGGCTGGGAGGCGGCTGGTTGGCATCGACACGTTGACCCCAAAACCACTCGCTTCCCGCCAGTGGCAGCGTTTTACGGCTGCCAAGCCACAGACCACTATGGCTGTAGTCAGCGGCAAACCACCAGTGGTCTGCCGCTCCTAAACTGTCAGCGGACTACTAGCGGTAGCCAGCATCAAACCACCAGTGGTCTGCCGTTCTAAAACTACCACCGGAGTGGCAGACCACTGGTGGTTTGCCGCTGGATACCACCAGTGGTTTGCTGGCGGTTTTGTCGCAGAAGACCACTTGTGGTTTGCTGCTGGATACCGCTCGTGGTTCGCTGGCGGTTTTAGAGTGGCAGACCACTGGTGGTTTGCTGCTGGATACCGCTAGTGGCCCGCTGGCGGTTTTTAGAACGGCAGACCACTGGTGGTTTGACGCTGGCTACAGCTAGTGGTCCGCTGGCAGTTTTAGAACGGCAGACCACTGGTGGTTTGATGCTGGCTACCGCTAGTGGTCCGCTGGCAGTTTAGGTGCGACAGACCACTGGTGGTTTGCTGCTGGCTACCGCTAGTGGTCCACGGGTAGTTTGGGGAGCGGAAGACCACTGGTGGTTTGACGATGGCTACCGCTAGGTGTCCGCTGGCGGTTTAGGAGCGACGGACCACTGGTGGTTTGCTGCTGGCCACCACTAGTTGGCCGCTGGCAGTTTAAGAGCGGCAGGCCACTGGTGGTTTGCCGCTGACTACAGCTAGTGGTCTGTGGCTTGTCAGCAGTAAAACGCTGCCACTGGCGGGCCGCCGGTGGTTTTGGGGTCAGCGTGTCGATGCCAACCAGCCGCCTCCCAGCCGACGCCAGTATAACGGTGGCTTGCGCACTGGATTATAATTACTACTGGCCATTTTGATCACTTTAAATCAATCAGTAAACCTCAGCTCCCTGAAAGAATGCATTACTGCCCGGTTCCATGTTGTGCACACAACGGTTAATTATCAAACATCTCCTTCACAGGCTTACACACATCATATTCGGGCAGGTCGCTAACCCAGAATCCTTTGAAATACCGAGGTCTTCAGTTCAAGCAACCTTACCCCTCGGCCAATAGACCGATCCAGTAAGCACCGCCCACGTAGACTAGAAATGCGTCTAGCAACATCGAAGTGCGCATAATCATTAGATTGTTTGGACACCAAATAACCATGTAGATCACCATTGTCCTTCAGAATGGTTTGGGGCGGGGCTTAAACGCTCCTGGACTGGTCTATTTCTCCGTGGCCATTTTTCCTCAAAATGTCCCAAAATGTACAATTCTGCCTACATGTATTACCTAAAAACTACCTGGGTATCCCAGAATAGGTTTGCCATTGGAAGTACCCCAATATTCCACATGAATCCTGTGATATGAATTGTTTAAGTTTTATTACCAAAAATGGCAACCATTAAGAAAAAAGATGAAACAAACCATTTAGAAAAAGGACAACAAAAAGAGCTTACACTGCTCACAATATTTTTAGATTTCTAAAAGACTGCATACCCTTTTTATAAGGATTTTTTAAACGTGATTTTACCACAAAACGGCAATTCTAAAATGTTTTGCCCCAAAATGTAAATAAAAATGTAAATAAAAAGTGCCCGTGTATCTCTGAATGAGTTTGCCGTTGGAAGTACCCCATTCCCCCAGTATTCCATATGAATCCTGTGATATGATTTGTTTTAAGTTTTATTACCAAAAATGGTGGGTTTTTTTGCCCCAAAACGGCTGTTGCCATGGCAACCATTGAGAAAAAGATGAAACAAACCACTCTAACAGTCAACGCATCCACTGCCCACGATATCCAGTTTTTAGATTTTTAATTTAAGCCTGCAAACTCTTTTTATAAGTAAAATCTCAAAAAACGTGATTGTACCCCAAAACGGCAATTCTAAAATGATGTTTTTGGCCCAAAATGTACCATTATGCCTACATCTACTGTACTGTAAGGTATTTAAAAACTGCCTGGGTATCTCAAAATGAGTTTTCCGTTGGAAGTACCCCAATATTCCATATTAATCCTGCATTATGATTTTTTAAAGTTTTATTACAAAAAATTGTGTTTTTTGCCCCAAAACGGCTGTTGCCATGGCAACCATTGAGAAAAAGATGAAACAAACCACTTTAACAGTCAACGCATCCACTGCCCACGATATCCAGTTTTTAGATTTTTAATTTAAGCGTGCAAACTCTTTTTATAAGGAAAATCTCAAAAAACGTGATTGTACCCCAAAACGGCAATTCTAAAATGATGTTTTTGGCCAAAAATTTACCATTATGCCTACATCTACTGTACTGTAAGGTATTTAAAAACTGCCTGGGTATCTCAGAATGAGTTTTCCGTTGGAAGTACCCCAATATTCCATATTAATCCTGCAATATGATTTTTTAAAGTTATATTACAAAAAATTGTGTTTTTTGCCCCAAAACGGCTGTTGCCATGGCAACCATTGAGAAAAAGATAAAACAAACCATTTAAAAAAATCAACGCATCCACTGCTCACAATATCCAATTTTTAGATTTTTCATTTAAGCCTGCAAACTCTTTTTATAAGGAAAATATTAAAAACCGTGATTTTGTCCCAAAAACTACCACTTAAGAATGTTCATCATACCAAAAATGTGCCCAAGGTGGTCATCTTTCAAAAAAAAATATGATGAGCATTTGTCCCCCAAAATGGTACCGACATGCATTTTTTGGGGTATTGGCCCATGGACTACATGTATAACTGCAATACCGCTCTATTATAAGCGGTATTGAATAACAGTAATGAAATACAAAACATACGACTACAAAAAGTGGCACTTGGAAAGACCTTTCTGTATCATCGAAACGAGTCGTTTGGAAGTATACAATTAAAATGGTTGTGAACAAATTTCTGAAACGTTACAGCTATTGGATCTGGATTAACCGCTGATTTCTGGTTATATGGTCCAAAAAAACTCGGCCCTGCAGTGCGACATCCGACCTACAAATATCTTGTTAAAAGGTGCATATCAGTTGGCACATTTCCCCTGAAAATCTTTAAAGCCTTCATTGGTCCTTCTTGCTTTACATGCTATTCATGCCAAACCAGTGGCAGATCCAGCCTCATTATAAAATACAGGAATACGAAGGAAAAGCGGGGGCTACAGCCCTCTGAAATCCATTGTATTCCTGTATTTTAATGAGACTGGATCCGCCACTGCAAACTGCATACAGTTTGTCACAATCCCGGTTTAAACGCTTCTTCTTACTTTTCATTGGTGTGTTCCCAAAGCGACTTGACGAAAAAAGCGCGGCCATCTTTTTTGAGAAACGTTAAAAGATAAAAACAAAACTTAGGCACCCCCGCCCCCCGCCCCCCAATTTCAAATCCAAATACACAGTTGTATTGGGTCATAGCTATAACAACTGATCAAGTTATCATTTCAAGGGCCCCTTGAATAGCCTAAATAAATAGGCCTATGGGATATGTAATATTTCGTTGTCCGGATTACCTGACAGAGGGGCCGATTACTCATGCCCTGATTTCGCCCAAGCCAACATAGCTCAAGCTCCAAGGGACCGCTTGATTGGAAGCTCTTCTTTCCGGCAAAGCTGGTTTAAGAGTTGACATTTAAAACAACTGCAAGGAAACAGTTGTTAGTGAATGTCTTATTAAGACTCGTCAAGGATACACACGGCGCGGATTCTAACGAGAGTTTGCTGGTTTCTGGTCTTCCACAAGGTTCAAGTATACATGTATAGTCTGTATCCCGACACTATGTGAAATGCTGTCCAGGTACATGCAAAGGTTGACACCCTGCAGCCTGAGGTACGCTCCCACCGCCCTGGTAACCATCGTGAACACCCTGGGCGAAGTGGAAATCCCGAAGGGAAGGCACGTCCATTCGTACGTCTGGCCCAGGATTTCGAATCTGAGCCAGCGCTGGTCTAGGGACGAGACCGGGACGTGCAGGTAGGCATCCTTCAAATCGATAGAGGATGCCCACCTTCCCTTAAGCGGGCAGCGTAGGATGGACGCAAAAGTCTCCATCCTGAACTTGCGGGGCCGTATGAAACGGTTTAAGGGCTTGGGGTTCAGGATGGGGCGCCAGTCCCCGGTCTGCTTGGGAGCCAAGAAGAACGTCAACCAAAACCGATTACTCATGCCCTGATTTCGCCCAAGCCAACATAGCTCAAGCTCCAAGGGACCGCTTGATTGGAAGCTCTTCTTTCCGGCAAAGCTGGTTTAAGAGTTGACATTTAAAACAACTGCAAGGAAACAGTTGTTAGTGAATGTCTTATTAAGACTCGTCAAGGATACACACGGCGCGGATTCTAACGAGAGTTTGCTGGTTTCTGGTCTTCCACAAGGTTCAAGTATACATGTATAGTCTGTATCCCGACACTATGTGAAATGCTGTTTCTGACTTACACTTCTGAAGATTTACCAAATATGGGATGAGAGATTAAACATTATGATGCCCATCGCGATTCGAAATCGAGACTTGTGACACACCAGGCTGGTGCTCTACCAGCTGCTCTGAAGCTAATTATTGTGGTCTACTGTTAGACCTAAGCCTCATACTCAACGACAGTTTCAAAAACGGCCTATATGGGTGCATTTGTGTAGAATCCCCAATCAACCCTGTCTTGGGGATAACCGTGTGGTCTGCACCCAATTAACCAGAACTGTGAGCGAGGTTAATCCAGGGCAATCCGAGGAATACTCGAATGTGCCCTCTAGGTCGTTTGGAAAAAAAATCAGGCGGGGGGTTCTATTCTCGCATTGATATTTTGACCGGATCATGACCAACACATCGGCGTGCAGTTATTATTATTATTTCTTTCTGGTATTCATACCAAGGATTCCTCTAAAGTGCCCATTGCACTGTCACTCGCAAGCGTGAGGAAACCCATGAATAATTAGAAATTAGAAATAGCCAGAGAGACCGGGGAATCCCCTTGCTCTTCACGAAAGAATACTCTGGGATCGTTAAAGTGCGTTACTGTTACCTAACACGCTGGACCAACGGCTTTAGATCCCATCCGAAGGATGGATGAAGTGTGGTTAGTGCCTATATAGTATAGCACGACGTTGATGATTTGGGGCATAAGCAGGTCGACAAGTCTTAGGCTATGTGCATCATGAAGATATATATATATATATAAACCACGCAACCATGCAAAGATTTACAGCCATCTGAGGCCTTGCTGAACCCGCGCAGTGAGTTGTTAGGGTCTATTTTGTTGTTTTTTTAAATTGTGACTTCTCATGCGCACATAGCAGTATTGATCTACACCATACACACTGATCGCGCACCCCCCCCCCCCCCCCCCCGCCCCCCAAACCCCCCCCCCCCCCCCCAAGAAGATAATAATATGAAGCATTCTTCAAATTGTACAGTATATCCGCGATTGGGCGTAAATTGGGACGATTTTAAGCGCTCTCGAAACTGATGAAAGATTTGAAAAGACTGGGCCAAAGTAGAATTGGATGTTTCGCATAAGTATTTTTTAAAACAAGTAAACAATAAATAAACGATTTTAACAGACAATTTTCAGAGATGTCAAGGCGTGTCGTATTTTTTACCCGAATTGGGAAAACTTGAACCCACTTTAATTAAAGGCCCAGTGGATCATTTGCAATGACCCCAAAAGTAATCGACGAGTTTACAGGGGAAAAGTTCTGAAAGTAAAGATTGAATTAATAGCAACTACCCAATGAAAGGTTTCCGCTCAAAATGATATAATTTTACCAGAAAATAATACGTAAAGATGAAATTATTTAGATCGTTTGCAAACGATTTACTTATTTTTGGTTTGCATCTACGCGGTCCAAAATGCATGGGCGCTGTGTATGCATTGTTTACATACATATACTGGATACGCTATCTGGGAGTGTTTGTGTAGAAATGCGCGGCCGAACAATGGCGGCGCGTAAGAAGGGTATTAACGCGTCACTTTGCATGCTTTGCTGCAGTAATGCATATTAGTATTGGGAAATTTGTTATTTTGGAAATTTGTGTGTCTCCTTTCAAAGAATTTAAGAAAGTTTACGTTAATCCCGTATATCGTCCTATAACTTAGCTACATGTATATTTTGAAACCGGATCACTGATCTTTAGCTTTCATGCGGCAAGTTCAATGGGCATAGTATTTTTACTTCTATAATAAACCTTATCGACGTTCTTCTTCTTTCGTATGATCCCCTAGAGGGATCTGGTTGCTGAGATTCGCCGACTTTTTAAGTCGTTGCCCTGTAGCCACCGTAGGAGGTTCTTCAGCATGGCCACGAAGTACTATGGAACAGGAAGAAATTCTAAGTTTTAGATGTGGGAGGAAAGCCCCACACACCACCGTGTGTGGGGAAAACCCACGGAATCAGGCAGGGACTGAGAACCCAATCCACATACTGACCCGGACGGGATTCGAACCTGGACGGGATTCGAACCAGGGCCACATTGGTGGAAGGCGAGGAAAGAGCCGCTACGCCAACCTGACTCCCCATCGACGTTCTCAAAGCATCATGGGATTGGATGACAAGTGAAGCTGGCAATTTTCACACAAACCTATGGGGCTCTGGGGACATGACAATGTTCATCGATTTTATTCTCGTTTCTGTGAAGCGATTGACATACGTTCTTCATCAAGGAAAAATGCAATTTTTGACAAATATCATTTTTATTCTAACTGTAGTAAAATGAAATAAAATATAAAATAATGCTCAGCACCAGTTTGTACTATATACAAAAGAACGCACCTGATTAGCTCTAACGTGGTAGCTCAACCCTGGCTCAACCAATCGTGACAGCCACTCTATAATGGTACAAACTGGCGCCGTTCAAAAAGTCGAGTTTTCATGGTTTATTTCATCAAAGCTCAATTAAAATAAAAATTATATTTGTCAAAAATTGCATCTTTTCAAAAGCGTGTGAGAAGATCACATGTTAATCGCTTCACAGAAATGAGAATGAAATCGATGAACGTTGTCATGTCCACAGAGCCCCATATGTTTGTGTGAAAATTCCCTGCTTCATCTGTCATCCAATCCCATGATGCCTTCAGAACGTCGATAAGGTTTATTACAAGAAAGATGATAAACAAAGATTGTACTAGCCTACTGCTTACCTGTTAAATAATCTTCCATTTCGCCAATCTTTCAGGAAACAGTGCCCTGCAGTGTACCCGTCGCCTTTCTTGTCTCTTTTAAAACAAATTTCGACAGAACAATCGATTTTCAGCCCCAAATTGACGATTAAATGAAGAAAACTGCGTACACTTGTTAAAACCATCATTTGAATGTGTACACAACGCAAACGAACAAGATTGTTGTTTACGCGTCTCCAGTGTATATATATGGAATCAATGTATGTACTGCCTACATGTGTGTGTTCCAACGCGATGCATTTTTATGGATCATATACACACGCAGTATATGATGTGCGCCACAGAGTATACCCGATACACTGAGAACGAATATTTGAAACACCTCGCCAAGACCGGCAAAACGCATATGGATTTTCATGGTTTTTTTAAACGTGGTACATTTGACAAAGCTGAAATTTCTTCGGATGAGTTTGTTGATGTCTTTCTTTTGATTTATAATGGTTTTATTCGCAGAATCGCTCAAAAACAGATCAACTACAGGCCTTTAAGGGCGGTCATCTGATTGTTGTGTCAAAGTAGACTGGGGCCATCTTCTGACTTAATGAGGTGCGGTGCGCATGGCGCGGTTTTATCCAAGCAATGTGGAAATGTTATCCCTGTATGGCACTACATAATCCCGTCTCCGGTATCAGTACGTCTGCAAAAGCTGCTCGCGGTTTGTAATGGATAGTCTTGACCTGGGGCGATTTTTCAGTTTAGGCAACAATCGGATGATATTCAAGAGATAAGTGCCTGGATGCCAGATATCGCGCGCCGAGGGGCTCGGCCAAAATGAATCGCGAATCTATACAACTTATCTCTTGCCCTTTTTGTATTTAACCTACATTCGGCGTGCCATTTAATTGCGTTATTTTTGTGATTTGTAATGGAAATCTGAAGTTTACTGTGGCACAAGATGACATGCTATAATAATACGCCGGCAGGACAAAAAACTAGCCCTATAGTCTGAATTCTAAAGCCTTGAGCTAAAAATAAACGTCCGCAAAGGTGACTCATTTTGTTGCAGTATGCTAAATTCGAGCAACAAGAGGCGCTGATTCACGGTAGAAAAGTATGACAGAATGCGTGCCTAAAAGTCAGACGGAAGTTCAAAAGGTCCCTAGGAAGGATCAACCAGGGATGTCCTTTTTCACGAGCGGTCACATAGCGTGGCTGCATGTTCGGCGGAAACACGGGGCTCTCGCAAGACTACTGCATCGTCTATTTTTCCTAACACGCCCAGCTGCAATGGTAATGGACGGTGTGAAATTGATGGAAATTAAGTTTTTGAAGAGCCGCTAGCCACGTTCTTGAGGACAGGTAAGCGATAGTGTACTAATTCCGGCGGGAGGTGAAATTTGTTGTCAGTTGCAGAGCGAGACGGAATCAGCCCAGAGCACAGTGCTGCCTCCCTCGGCCGTCCCCGCGCGCGTGGCAGGCCAACCTCTGTGCTGGTAAACACGCGGTCTCTTGTGCCCCGTGTAAAATGTTGAGTCGGGAATTGAAATGAGAACAGAAAGTTCCATTGTGGGCCCTTGGCGGCTGCAATCGACAATCTTCCCATTCTTGTGTTTTACGAGTGAATTTTAATTAAACTTCGCGCCGAGGAATTCATCAAATAAATCAATGATTGCTTTGGGTGCGATGTGAGTGTATTCGCAAATAGACACTGAACACCAATTTCACACCAAATGAATTTTAAAAAGGGCCATCTTCGGTGTTATTGATAATGTTGCATGTGAGTGTGTGAGTTACCTTTTGTTTTAAATTAGGTTATAAGAAAATAATTTTGAACGCAAAAATATACCCAAGCCTGGCGGATTATCGGAGGGGACAAGAACATTTTGGGTCTGGAAAGATACAAACGTACAGTGACTTATCCTGAACTGAGCGGCCAGATATGATTAGATAAATGTGAGTGGTTTTTATGAAATAAGGACTATTTTCATGAAAAACGATTCCCCATAATAAGGGAAACCTATATTCTGAAGTTGCCTGGTTTTCCTTGACATTTTTGGGATGCCATAAGGAATCTAATGAACGTTAAACGAGAAGCACTGTGACTGTGTCGCGCGTGAACAATCGAAAAGAGGGGAAAATACATTATAGCTAGCTCTACATTGGAATGATTAATGTTACCGCAGCATGTAATCCATTTAATTAAGATGCCGCTCTGAGTGGAGCTGCAGATGCGATATTGACCATAGACCCTTGGCGGCTGCAGTATGTCTACACACGGCTATACGTAACAAGCAGTAATGTTGCACTTTATAGATGGCCGGCGCCGATCCGTTTTCCGGCCGTAATCCTGCTGTCAAATGCCGGGCCGCCCTCTATAGTGTCGGCTGATTGAATTAAACAAGAGTGTCCATTTAGCGTTTTCGGGAAACCTATACCTCAACGTTTTGGTACGATAAGAGTTTTTGCAGTATAAAAATCAGATGCCTGGATAATGTTCGGTGTTTGTTACTCATCAGGTTTGGAATATTCCGCCGCATTAGAATCTGCCCTCGGAGATTCTGGGATTAAATTATTTGTTGTCTGTGGTTAAAGCCCTTCTTGGAGCAGGTATGTTGTGAATCCATTACTGCACGGCGTCTGGTTTACATGAACCAGAATTAAAACCGAACTTAAACGATTCGGCCAGTCACTGTCACGGTACGCACCTATACATTTTCATGGTTTAATTGGTAATTCAGAAAAGTGGCGGATCCATCAAAGAAACTCCGTCGTACTGTAGAAAAAAATAAATCTCACCGTTGGAATTTCACGTATAAGTATTGATAACACTGCCTGTGGTTAGTTTATAGTCAAAGCCCTGTTATATCGGCCATAACCAGAAACTTGTTTGTGGCGTCGTCATGAAATAAGCCAATGAACGGCTATATGGCTATTCAAGACGGAATTCAAGTCGTGTGCGCATGCAGGCGCATTGAAAGCCCGGAGCGGAAAATTTACAATATGGCGAATGGAACAAAAGTTTAAACCTTTGTGTTCGGCCGCCATATTGACAATGTTTCTTTTTAGGTGGTCACGCTTAAGTGTGTTATATACATTAGATTACGGTCGTCAAATCAGGCTCCAGTACAGGCGAAGCGCCCTCCTGCGACAGATCTGGAATGCTGAGTGCGCAAGTGGTTGCTGCGCAGTGAGCTTTTTGATGTATGGAGGTCGGAGTGTGAAATCAAAATGAATGGAAACATTTTCTTTTCACTCTACATGCACTGGACATCCATAAATTTGTATTTTTGTCTCGCTTTTTGAAGCATTCGTATACAAAAAAAAAAACAATCAAAATGTCAGCTAGTGTTTTGAATTTAACAGAAATCCACCCATTTCTGAAAATTATACCAAAAGTCAATTCAGAACTGTTCACTACCTTTTAAGGCATAGGCGGCATTACCTGCCCTCTGCTATCAGATATCGAGCCCACACTCCAGCTATACTTTGCTTAGAAACACTTAAAATGTTTAATTTTGGCCGACGTCTTGTATCTCTCACTTGCGGTTTTTCCATATAAAAATAACGCAAGACGTAACATGTTATGTTCACCTTTTCACCCTAATGTTCTATCCGCCATCGAGCATCAAGAATCTTTCGGGATCTGTTACGGCATTTCCTACAGAAAAAAACACCAAAAAAACATTACACAAGTTGTGTAACATTTTACCTAATTCCGAAGTGCTATACGAATAGTTATGTAAAACTTTACACAACAGAGGTTAGGTAAGATTTTACATTTAAGTTGTGTATTTTTTTACTTTGTGGCTTGGTAAAGATTCTTTACTTAATATTACACACACACAAAATGAATAGTAAAAAATAATTAGGTAAAACAAGTTTGGTAAAATTTGACACAATTTAGGTAAAGCAACGTCGAAAGAAAGTACTGCTTTGTTGTGTAAAATAAAGCAAACCAAATTGATATGTAAACCATGATTTTACACAAGTTTCGTAATTGTTTACACAGTCCATGTACGTTTTACAAAATATAATGTAAAATTTACCAAACAATTGTGTTACGCCACGTGCGGAGGATCCGTGCAAATTACGCATGCGCGTAGGAGTCGTACAAGGTCCTGTTTCTACGGCGTGCAAACCATGGCTGTTACGTTGCTTAAGTTTGAACACGTCCGGGTTGCAAGCACTTTTTGGGACTCTCTTTGGATAAGTTCCGATTCCCTAGAAGCGACTCTTGGGTCATAGGTTGAATCTTGAGACATATCCTGGGGTGAAAAACCTTTAGGTTCACGCAATTGGCCTTTGGTGAATTCGCAAGTAGTCTACCCACGAGAGATGAGCCACAAGGTTTTCTTTGCTTGGGTGCGCGGCTCACTACGGAGACCCGTAACAAAGGGGTAAAATGTCAAAACTGTACATAACTGTCAAGTTTTATTTTACCTAATATCCCGGTACAATTTACCAAAACTATTTTACCATAATATTAAGTAAAGAATCTTTACCAAGCCACAAGGTAAAAAATTACACAACTTAAATGTAAAATCTTACCTAACCTCTGTTGTGTAAAGTTTTACATAACTATTAGCATTTTACACAACTTGTGTAATTTTTTTTCTGTGTGTATGGTAAAATAGTTTTGGTAAATTGTACTGGGATATTAGGTAAAATAAAACTTGACAGTTATGTAGAGTTTTGACATTTTACCCCTTTGTTACGGCTCTCCGTAGTGAGCCGCGCACCCAATTAATCAAAGAAAACCTTGTGGCTCATCTCTCGTGGGTAGACTACTTGCGAATTCACCAAAGGCTAATTGCGTGAACCTAAAGGTTTTTCACCCCAGGATATGTTTTAAGATTCAACCTAGGACCCAAGTCGGTTCTAGGGAATCGGAACTTACCCAAAGAGAGTCTAAGAGAGCTTGCCCAAAAAGAGCTTGCAACCCGGACGTGTTTAAACTTAAGCAACGTAACAGCCATGGTTAGCACGCCGTAGAAACTGGACTTTGTACGTCCCCTACGCGCATGCGTAATTATGCACGGATCCTCCGCACGTGGCGTAACACAATTGTTTGGTAAATTTTACATTATATTTTGTAAAACGTACATGGACTGTGTAAACAATTACGAAACTTGTGTAAAATCATGGTTTACATATAAATTTGGTTTGCTTTATTTTACACAACAAAGCAGTACTTTCTTTCGACGTTGCTTTACCTAAATTGTGTAAAGATTTACCAAACTTTTTTACCTAATTATTTTTTACTATTCATTTTGTGTGTGTAGTGACCATTTCTGTTTTAATAAATAAGGCATGCGTATTTTGTCATGATGTACGTTAACAACTGCAATAAGACATAAAGTATCCTTCCGGAATGAGACGGTGCATGTAGGATGCATCTGAAAATACGAAACTGGAACTAAATGGGCCGTTTATACTGAGATGCTGGTTTCGAGGTTCAGACTAAATGGGGGCATGCAGCTCAGTGTCATTTTCAAAATCTACTTTTAACCTTTGTAACTTTTTAAAGGTCCAATATATCATTATGCAAAATAAAAACTATTTTAGGGATTCCTGGAATAAGGGCATAACATATCTAGAGAAGAATGGTGGTAAACTATATAGTATGCCTACATTTGTGACGAATAATGTTCATTGACAGGATCCGGGTGTAAAAGAAAATCATCAACATTGCAGTTTTCAACTTTAGCTACTGGCGCTCTGGAACATAATGTTTAAATCTTGTATGTGTAAAGATTTACAATAAATAATATACCCAGGATGTTCAGATTTTACGGCTTTTCTGTATTCGTTGTCAAACTTGTGTGTACATTCTAACACTGACAAAATTTGATTTAAAAAGCAATAATGGACAAAAGCAATAATGCATACAATTCTACCCGACGTTTTGGTCAATCAAAGCGCACGGTTACCGGCAGAAAACTGACCTGAACTTCTTACGAAGACAGCCTTGTGACCTTGACCATGTATACATTATTTTATAAGCAGTTTTGTGTTCCCTGCTTGTGTATGAATGTTTGTACGAGAGGGCATAGACCTTCAGCCGGCATGCAAAGTGAAAAATAATTGCATTAACAACAAAAGACGTGTGTTCATCGTCTGCGCAATTTTGTCAGATTGCAAAAATACGCATAGACTGCTCTTTCTTCAATATCATGAAAACGTAGAAAGTTACTGAAATTGTCCGGTGGTAAAGCTACTCTGGGTTAGAGACATTGATCGGACAACTTTTTAAAACAAAAATAACAGAAGGATGGTGTTAATGAACTGCCTTGTAGAAATTTCAACCACATAGATGCAGTAATTCCTCAGAAAACCTGAAAAATCCATGTATATTTTTGTGTTGAATGAATGATAACAAGTTGTCTGCAGACTTTGTTTTAAAAAGAGCACCTCATAGGCGGATCCAGCCCCATTAAAATACAGGAATACAATGGAATTCAGGGGGTCGGACCCCCTGAAATCCATTGTACATGTATTCCTGTATTTTAATGGGGCTGGTCCGCCACTGAGGTGCTCTTTTTCTCCCATCACAAAGGTACAATTTTACAATGGAAAAAAGACATGCTTATACCATTGCTATCAAAAGTTTTAGGTTTTTCTTGTCAACTCGTGAAGTAAAATTTTGGCTAACTGCAAATGTTGTATTGGGGCTTTAATTCCACGAGTGCTGTACACTGTAGGTCTAAACAATTGCCCGTAAATTGTGAGATGGAAAGCTAGCTGTGCACCGAGTTGCTACCTAGCTATACCGTAATTTTAACGGTTATCCCGTAAATCGTTTAACGGGAAATCCCGTAAAATTCTACGTTTTCCCGTATAGAAATCACTACTAGTGAATTGTAGTTGATTTGGTGTAATTTTTTACAGTGTACTCTCCAATGTAAAAACGAAAACATTATAGCAGATCTTAATTGTCAATTATGAAATTCTTCAGAAGAAACCGAAAACTTCAAGAGTAAGGGTAAAACCAAAGACAATTTGGGGTGCAACTGTTCTCATGTTACTATTGTAGACATCCCATGCACTGAGGATAGAACATTGGAGTCCTGTGATGTTGCTGGATCATTCGTATGAAGCCTAACTCAACACATCAGCTAGTTTCCCCCAATTCCCGCTACACATGCTTACACTCCTTTAATGAAATATGTCATCATATTGTTTCAGCCTGATCAAAGTAAAAAAAAATTTAAATCACGTGACAAATGGCGCTTTCTGCATTGGTTTTCTCACACAGAGTAGTGTTGTCGTGCCCCTGTCTTCCCATCATTTACCTAATAGGTCGCGGAATCCTGCTTGTCAGACCAAGTTAGAAGCGTTACCATATAATCAACACCCATCGGTCACCTTCGCAATAGACTGCCGAAGTGAATACGTCACCTTTTGTTGGTTGCCTAGGCAATTGGATCTAAACTAAAAATCACTCAACCGTGTCCCAGTGCTTTTCCAATGGTACTTTTCCCGACGGCCATGATAGTTTAGATCCAATCGCCATGGCAACGCACGTCACACTTCGGCAGTCTATTGAGTATATAGTAAACTTCTTTCCCATTTACTGCCAAAGAGGGAGTGCGAATCGAAGAACGCTTGGAAACGGTGTATAGGCTAGTTCACGTAATTGGTGCTGAAAATGAAACCATGCAAGAAGATTATACTTGTGCCCAAAATCCCACTTCCTGGGTTTAGACAGCCGAATTCCAAGTTCTTATTCTCATAAGCAGTGTATGAATCATACACAGGCTCAACACAATCACGCACATCAACTCCACGGGCAACCCCCTCGGTGATACTTAAGTTATTTCCGCTGAGAAGCACCGAAATAGCACAGGAGTGTCTCTCGGGCTTTGGGTTCCCATGCGGCGTTTCCTTCCTGCCTGTATCATGGCTGCAGATATCCAGGTTTTCTCATATCACTCGCTCCCAAAAAAGCCCGCGCTTTTAATGACCGAAGCGACAAAAAGATCTTATCTTATTGGCTCGATATGCAACCCAGCTGTACTCGTCCTCTTTTTTGGGTGGCTTGGAGTAGTCCACGGGAGTTATTTTTGACATTTTGCCAGGTTTAATTTCCGTGCTTGATCCATATTTTCTTTTTTCAGCTGCTCGAGTAAACCGGGCAATTGCTGCGGAGGAATAAAGCAAAGCTGGTTAATATCATCTCACACATTTAGAACAATTGTATTTTGTCAATGCAATTATGTTTAGATAAACAAAACCTGTTTAAAGATTCCTGTATAAGCAATAAAATCGTTGTTAAAAAAAATATACAGGAGAGATTTCTTCTGAAGATTCGTTTGATTTAGGTCTCAGAATGGGATATGGAGCAATATTATGGCACTGATATACCTCTTTTAAAAAGCTGAAAACATTTTTTTTAAAGTTCCCGTCTAATTTTACGTTTCAAATAAAAAATATTAAAAAAACGGGAAAAAAACACACAAAACCAAAACTAACGTGTATATGAACATCTCTTGTGGTAAGACTGACTGCACCAGCCTCCGTAAGAGCCGCTGCGGCAGGGTGCGTCACTTTGCCCCAAGTGCTTCCTGAGAACCTGAGGAAAAAGCTTCAAGAGTTTTAACACTATCGCATACAAAATATAAACTGGTCTACATTTGGAGCGTAAACAACCGGACACATGACATTCAGTTGATGGGTATAATGTACTGTGCTGGAATAAACAAACCACGACCACTTCGGGAACAAAAACTAGTGTATAAACTTTAAATTCCAAATCGAATAACCATACGACAAGAAGTCTCTGTGCTTTTAGATAAAATCAAACAAAACGCCCCGTGACGCATCGAGGTGGGGTAGGGGGTGGGGGGAAGGGGCGCAGTTTGGCGTAGTGGTTCGTTTCCCGCTTTTCACCTCTGGCGTCCAGGTTTGATTTTTGGGCGTATGGAATGGGTTTTCTTTGCAGCCCCTATACTTGCCCGCGTGGGGTTTTCCCAGGAGATTTCATTGGGGCATTTCGTCCCACTTCAAAATAAATGTATTTGTAAGAATTTATAGTATTTGTTGCCAAAGATATTTTCTTGAGCTTTTCTTTTAAAGGGACACACCGGCTCACTGTTTACATAAGCGATCTAGCATCTTTGACAATAATTTTTCAATGGTCGTTGTGAACAAAAATTATCAAAATGTCGCGTAATTAATTAACTAGAAATGGTTTGATTTTTAAAAAGAGACAAATGTTGGGCTATACGCTTTACCAGCCGTCGCGATGTATTATGTATCATGTGTTTGTAAATAAAGGTGGCGTTCGATATAGTTCGACACGTGTTTAAACTCGTTTCCCTGTTTTCCCTGACTCACCACACCTTGCATGATCCCTCACATTACGAATTTCTCCCATTTAAACGAATCCGAGTTGGAGCTTTCTAACTCGGAAAGAGCGCATCGCATTCAAAAGTGACAGCTGTCCCCAGTGGACATAATTGTAATAGCCCCTTGTGGGTCACAGCCAAGGTAGTAATAGCCTATTGACCTCTATAAGTGTACAGTGTGCCACCTGGGTAATGGAATTGACTGTTTTTTTCATCCACTGATGGTAGTTACATGTGGTTGCTGCAATAACCACCAGCTTCATGCGTAGGAATATGAAAATAAGAAAACATGGAAATTAAGTCATTATCACTAAGTTAAATTTAATAATCTATATGTTAATTTTTATCACTTAGGCCTACATGTACGTTGCTTGAAACAAAGCACACCTTCAATGAAGCAACTTATCGACAATTTAGTTTCAAATATCAATAAAATGAGTATCCGACAAGGCAATTTTCAAATTAATTTTAATAAAAGCGGAAAACAAGAACCCATCAGTCTTAGCAAAGATCATGCATTATGATTAGTCCTGTTCCACTTGGGAGAAAAGCAATTTTCCCATGTTATGAAAATGTTGTCCCCAACAAATTGGAACAGCATTTATGTAATGTATGACATTTTAAAGACAGATCCAGAACCACAATTGTTACCAGTAAAACTTCAAGGCTCTGACGTTCCGTACTTTCTTGTATTTTTCACAGATTAAACGTCTCTCAATCCAAGAGTTGTTGTCTGTCCTCTTCCCAATTTATTTGAATACAGAATATTATATATGGGGGTACAGTACGAAAACAACCTTTTATAGCTCCATGCTTTAAATAAGAAACATGCAGAGTGTTTCTATCAATTGCTCTGTAAGCGTATACCTGGAAAAATATTACCCCGTACAGAACCAGATATTTCATGGACCACGCAGATTTTCCCATGTACGTTTTCAAACTGAGCGGGTGGAGAGCGCACCTCAACTATATGAGTCGCCATTACAACACACGACTAGACATGGTGGCAAAACAAAGACCGACCCATTACTCTAGCTCTCTATTATCAACCATGTACATGTATAAAAAATTATCATATCAAATCATGTGTTCATCAGAAAGAACAGTTGGAGAAACGATCGATGCATATGGCGTGTACATGTTAGGAAACATGTCGCTGCATGCTTGATACAAGCGGTATTTCGGGGTTATATTACTCCGTCGAAAGTTGTTCGGAACAAAATATAATCCATCTACGTACAAAGAGTGGACAAAGTTGAGGTTGTTGACGAAATCCATTCAATATTAAAAGCAGAGTATCCATCAAATAAAGGGCTCTTTGCAGGTGTCACATTTGTTTTAGTTGGTGCAGTCCCTAAACAGGCTGGGAATAAATGGACTCATGAGACACTTCAGCAAAAACTAGTTTCTCTTCGTGGCAAAGTAAGCAATGCCCTACCAGGCAACACTACATTGTAAGTGACAGTCAACAAAAATTTACCATATCCCTGTCAATGAGCAAGCAATAATCAATTCCAAGAAAATTCCAGATATTGCAAGAGAGGCCATACAACGGAGATATCCGGTTGTAGAATACAAATTCATCTTCGACAGTATTAGAAGCAACACCCAAATTTGCAAAGACAATTACATGCCGGACCTAATCAGGAAAAATTAATCAGCAACCAACACTTCATGACAAACATTTTTGTAAGAAAACCCGAATGATAAGCCTCATTAAAAAAAACAAAAGAAAGATACATTCATCATGTAAATCAAAACAGTCTGCTAACAATCTCAATGTTGAAAAAAATATTTTGTTTTATTTTACGCAAACTTAAAAAGAAAGCATCATTTAAGTACTCACAAGCTAGGTTCTTTCCCTGAACAAGCAAAGTTATTTGGCCGGCTGCAAAGAGTATTCATGGCTGTCTAATGTTGAAAAACACAAATATGGAAATGTGGAAAGCGAAAACAGGCCAAGCATCGAACAGAAAAAGCAAAATGCTAACGTGGATGATTTTATTTAAAATTCGGAACAACGAATAAATTCAGTGTAATTAACATTTGAAATTATGGACGATATACAGCTGCACATGGTTTGTACAAGTTTGCACATGCAGACTTGAATTGTTTCAAATGAAAATACAAGATTTATTTGTGAATATTCTTTGAGAATTTGTTCTGATAAAAACACAAGACTCGGTGATTTATGTTTGCTTCGGCTTGGAAGTTTTTTGTATCAATTTTCTTATGTATGGCCTACTTTATTTCAGAGTACATGTACATGTATCTTCACTACATGTATTATATTAACGTTTCATTTTCCCAGAGAATTTGGTGATTGTCATATTTTGTCATTTCCACTTCATTGCCCGCATTTTATGTGCATAAGTTTTGAGGTTCTCCATGTTTTGGGCTGCTTTATTTTCCCTATTTTTGTAAGTTTTGTTTTTAGAACTCCATTAGGCCTACTGTTAATAAACCTGTGTTAGTGTTTGCTTTTATTGGTTAACTTATTTGAGTGCAAATTACACTTAACACGTGAAGCTACCAAATTTAAACCTTCATCAGTGACCCAGGTCCCTGTTTTAAATACCTAAGTTGTTACGTTTTGTGAAATTTTTTGATTTATGAAATTGCCTCACAGCACTTCAAACTAGACATTTTGCCAAAGAAAAACCTGAAATGCGGTTGTACATATGTTAGCAAAACTGCTACATATGTGCTTGCATAATTAAATATGCCACATCTTTGATTTTGTGTAAAGCTGCGCCAACAGTTTATTTGTTGCAAATAATATTCAACAAACATTTGGTCGCATGGGAACAAAATACTTAATGTTGTTGTTGTGTTAGCGCTCTAATCAGCAGTACATCATTATTCAAGTTTTATTGAATCAAATCTACGTTGTGTGAAAAATGCTGTATCTGCCATGACAGGGTTGATGAGACCTTAGGACACAATTTACACATTGGCAAGTGAACACGTATACCCCTCCCCCTCCCCCTACAAACACCTTGAATAATTAAAATGGATCATTGAAGATTGTAAAAATGGGGACAACAAATACACAAATTTTGAAAGGAAATGGGGGCATACATGTACCCCTTAAGACTTACTTGATGTCGCACATTTTCAAGAATTAATTACTTAATTTTTGTTGTTTACAGCTCCTTGAGCACCCTGCAGGTCGGATATGTGCGCTTTACAAATCTCATTATTATTATTTATTATTATCCCCACACACAAACAAGTGGGGTGGTGGACTTCCTTCGCCATTCCCTTTGGAAACAACAAATATAAATTAATATTCATTTCACTGTGTTGAAAAACAATCTGAGGTTTAAACTTTCTCAGCATTTGGGTGTGCATAATCTGAATCCAGATTCAGTACTACATGTACAATGGAGGGAACCCTGCATCAAATAACTACTTGTACGAACAATTGTGTATGAGATAGCCTACATGTACAATGTGGGCCACTTATTATAATTTTCCCCCAAGTTTGTGTGGAAATTCTCAGAGGAGTGCTAATGGCTTGAACTTAGTTGACCCAGGGTCAGAGCACCATCAGTTGGGAATTCCCCTGGACCACATGTTGGTGACGTTTGTAGACTGTTAGCATATCACAATTGGCATGTTTTAGGAGGGGTTGAGTGATTAGACTAATACTTATCCCCAGAGGAGACACGTTCCCATTAATCTTCTCTCCGAAAAGGATGTGGGATTTTTAGAGAATTTTAAATGGGAGAAATTCGTAATGATGTCAGCGCTGACTCGAGAAAGCAACTTGAACGCAACCTTTTGGTGTCTTTAGCGCCCTCAATAGTTAGCTGTTTTTTCTTCAGATATTATTTATCGCGGCGGAGCGAAGACGCGAAAATTTGAGAGATTCTCTCGTCCATATCAATACCCAGAAACCCTTCTTATAAACTATGTTGGCAGATTTGTGTACAAATTGAAAAAATACGGTATGTACGTTCGTAGGAAATTATTTACAACAAAAAGAGAAACCAACCACGAATGACAAAAGCAACTCGCACTTCGCGCTGGTTTCTACGGCTGGAAATAAAACTCCAAGACCACGTGATTTATCGGAACCAGAATCTGGTTCCGATAAATCACGTGACCTTTATTTTTTGAGAAATGCTTTTGAGAAACGGCAAAATTTGGTGGTTTCTTTTCAAGTTCTCTTCAGTCTATTTCGGAAGGACAGAATCATGTATGGGTCTATTTCGAGCCCAAAATAGCCCAACAAAGCCGGTGTTCCCTTTAAATCATTGTGAAGGCATTGTTGTAATGGTGAGTTCTGATATTTCCCATCGGAGCTCTTCGGATGCATTCCGCAGGATTTTCTAGCTTACAGCTTTTATACATATTTTAGTGACATTATTAGAAACAGGAGAAAAACAATATTGTTCAACTGATTTGGCCTTTCATTTTCTTGCAGGAGTCACTCGATCTAATTGGAGGCGGTTACATGATCAACGTACACCGGTAGTGATTGCAGATAAAAACCTTGATATTTATTGGTAACGACAACTGACACTGAAACGAGTCCTGTCATTGTGTGTCTGTGTGTGTACGTGCGACGCAGTTGACCGTAAAGGCATACCAGATGGAACGCAGCAGTTGGTGGGCCCGGGATCGCTTGCGACATCACGCTACGGTTTGATTGAAAGGACTCGCGTCACAACATGTTGTTGGGATGGAAGAGCCGATGAGATAGAGAGCGAGCAGGACAGAGTCTCGCCAAGTCCCGCGTCTGGGCTGGACTTCATTATCACCGCTCGTGCCATCGTTGTCGTTGCATGGTTGAGTCAAGAACTCACTGACCATGAAGGCTCCACTACCGTGGGCCGAGTTTCCGATACTCCTGCTGGCGTTTGGTGCCGGCCTTTGTACGGTGCACGCCGGACAAGTGGAGGGTGTTCGTATGGAGGGGGACGTGATCTTAGGAGGGCTTTTCCCCGTGCATGAGAACGGAATCAATGGATGTGGGACCTTCGATCTCGGGGGCTATCAGCGCCTAGAAGCCATGGTATTCGCCCTGAATACCATTAATGATGATCCGGACCTACTTCCCGGTATCAGGATAGGCGCCTACATACTGGATACCTGCAGCAGGGATACCCACGCCTTGGAACAGACCATGGAGTTCGTTACGTCCACCATCACCAGAATTGACCTGAACGCTTTCACGTGCCCCAACGGTAGTGTGCCAGAGTACCAGCCGCCTCAGCCGACCATAGGTGTGGTAGGGGCGGCCGGAAGTCCCGTGTCTACCATGGTAGCCAACATTCTCCGCTTATTCAAGGTTAGTGTCTCACCTCAATCTTCTTGCTTCTTGCGTAACTTTATTTGTTTGTTTAGATTGAAAGTTATTTGGCAAGATTACCATACATGGATTTTGACTCTTGATATAACCTAAAAACCATAAATGCTAGTTTGATGACAAAAACACAAAAATAATTGGGAAATTATCACGATTGTAATAGATCATCTTTTTCTAAATTATCCCATAAGTTGTTCGCATGGGGTCCCACCCAGGTAGTGGATGTCCGTTTGTGGTAATTGTTTTCTAATACACGCATTTGTAAACTAATTGTACGCTCAATAGCGCTTGTGTAACGCATGTTACGCACCGATGCTCCTTGTCTTATAAGGAGGACAGTTAGCATTTTCTTTTCTTTGGCACAAATGACATACTGATTGACATATAGTGCCATTAAACCAAAAACAACACCGCACCTTTCTGCTCAGTTCGAGCATCGAAACATCCAACCACCCAACCACCCACACATGTGTACATTACGTACGCACTGTGGACGTTTCTTTGTATTCGTGCACTTAAGTTAAGAGAATTGGTCGGAAAATCGTTGTTTTCTCCAAATTCTTCCCTCATCCACCCCAATTTTTTCCTAATCCATGTTTCTAAACTTTACTCCTGAACCCTAACCTTTTTGTTTAACCCTCCACCCCCACCCTAACCCCTTTTCCCGAGTTTGGTCAACCTGACTGTGGACTTGAGCGAACGAGTGCAAGTCCACAATCCGTCACTTTTTCCCGCAAATTGTGGACTTGAATGGGTTTCGAGTCCACAGTGCGACCGCAATGCCCACACACTCCCATACACCATCCAAACCACCAACTCCAATACCACCAACCATCCACTCCAATACACCATCCCATATACACCATCATGTATGAGACGACGTACACCATGTATGGATTAATACCGAAAGCCTTGTCACATTTTCAATTGATTTATCTGATGCTCTTGGCTATTTGAACTATATACTATGGGTAGCCGTGTTAGTCTAACAAAACTATGATGGAAATTTAGGTAGCATTTAAAGACTTAAAGTAATAATTGCATAAGCGTTCGTAGCAACAACTACTTCATCAGATGCAAAGAAGCTAAACATCATCAACATGATGATGATGTTCAGCTTTATTGCATTTGATGAAGTAGTTGTTGCTACGAAAGCTTATGCAGTTATTACTTTAGTTAGTCTTTGAGTGCTACCTTAAAGAGGAAGAATCCCCCTTGACGAAAATCCAGCATTTAGGCTTTTTTCGATAGTCCAAACATCCCTCTTGCCAACGTGGATTTTTATTATTTTTTAATTGTCGGTTTTAAGTGGATAAATTGCAAGCAAAAGTGCGCTTTTCGAAAATGAGATTTTCGCGATTTCTGAAACGCTCATTAGGTATTCATGATATGCGCGTGACCCCGTGACGCAATCCTGAGAAAGAGAAGTCAACACGATTGTTAGTTCCATACGTTTACACGCAAAAAAACTTGGAAAACCGTCTCTGTTAGATGGTGTTTTTTAAAGAATTTTGTTGGTCCAAAAAGCCAGATATCTATATGCCCAGTAGCTGCGTGGTTGTATGTTTTACCAGACACTATGAAAAAAAAGAGCAGAAAGATTTTCTTTTCTATTACCAAGAGAGAGAGAAAAATTAGTCGCTCATTCTAACTTGTACCGGCCGATGTAACACGTGGGAACTATACGGCCCGCAGGGAACCGTTCCATGCTGTACACAGACCGCTGTGAATGCCGTTCGTTCGTGACAAAACCACCCGTCGCAATGCACCAGTATTTACTTCAAAAGAGCTTCATTGTGAGCCACAATTTCACCGTTTTTTCACAAAACAGGTAATAGTAGATTGTTGTCATATTACATCAAGTGTTTTTCACGTTTGTATTTTGAATTACAAGGACAAAACAGGCATGATAAACATTCACTTCGTGTATTTTCCATTCAATACTGCACAGGCCGTTTTGTATGTTTCTTAGGATGACGTCAAAACCCTGTTGATAAACAAACCAAGTGACTGCTTTACGTTTTAAGCAAAAGCCTGTCGATTTTTTTGTGAAAAACAAGTTGTGATGGTGTTGTAGACACATACACCTCCATGATAAACAGAAAAACTTTTAAAATGTGGACCGGGGGATTCTAGCTGTTTAATTTCCATCTTGGCCTTTTGGAATTGTTTCCGTAAACCATTTTGCATTAAAGCGTACAAACATTTGATACCATGCGCCTCCTTTCCGAAATAACGCTAACAGCAACATTAATTTGTGTGTGTGTAACGTAAACATTTCGCTTGCAAACAACACAGTGTGTGGGAAATTGCTCATTTGTATTGCACATTGTACTTAGCGACAATTTAATAAACAAATGATGTAGAATGATTTGGACTGTTTAAAGGATAAACAAACGAGATTCTTTGCCCACAGCTATTTTCTGACGGAGGAAATGAGTAAGAAATTCAAAGTGTCGCAGCCGAACTTGTATAACCGGATCACCACGCACATGCCACATTACCCCAAGTTTTCAATCTCCTCATTTGTTACTGGTTGTGTGTCATATCAAGTTCAAAATGTTGCTCTTAACATTTAAAACCATGTTTACAGCTCCATACACGGCGTCTTTAATTTATTATTTGTTGTTAGTCAGTTTCGTCAAAACGTAGATATGGTCTCCGTTTACCTAACTGTGCCTTACTGATGCCAGGGAGTGCTAAATGGAAGATGGCATAAGGTGATTGTTCTTTCCTGTTTGCTGCTCCAAAATCATGGTGGAATAAGTTGGAATTATTGAGTCTTATGACATTCAAAACAGAAGTTAAAACACATATATTTACAACTTTTGATATGCAACTTCCGTTGCCTTAGTATTAATTTACATCCGGCAAGAGAAACCATTTACATGTACAAGGAAACAACGACCCAAATTTGCTATGTTGCCAAGTCACGTAAAGAAATGCAAGGCAAAATGGCTCCTCTAAATGATTACAAATGAACAACCCGCACCACCGTTGTAAGATAGGTTATCTGTATTGTCGTTTTTGTTTTTTTGTTTTTTTTATTTTGACATAAATGCATCATACGTTAAGGGTGGTGTTAACGATTTCATCAGTTAAAGGTCGTCACACGTTTGGTCATGCGGAACTTGTCCCTCACCGCTGTCGATCATGGTTATGGAGATGTATTTGGAAGGGTTTTTCAAAATTTATGGAGTTACAGTTAATGTCAGAAGTATAAATACATGTACACCACTACCATCATCACCCAAAATGGTAAACAGGACTACTCGAACCATTGCAATGTGTACAAGCTATGTTTTAAGTACTGCATGCACGTGAGGAATTCCACAAAATGAAGAATTTAGTAAATACTGTTTAAAAAATCGTGTAAGCACACCAGTTTTAACACTTGGTTGCATACAGTTGTATTATTGGGTTTCACTTGGCTTGACAACGGTTGCTATCCGCCATTACTGTGTCCATACTATGGCACGCCAAAGCGAAAATAATTCAACAATGATAATTTAATGCGATGGGGATTTACATTATTGGCAAGTATTGGCATTGTATCAGACCCCTAAAGTAAATGTTTTATTGGGAATTCGCCTAGTACAATGACTTACTCAGAAATAAATATAGAAATACTTGACGTGACATATGTGAGTGTAATTGAAACTCCTCGTTTCATTGGTTATGATTAGCTGCTAATCGCATCGACGTTAAGGCTACATGATTAGTTTGGAACAGCTGTGGCCGCCAAAATAAATTTGACTTGGATATTTTTATAATAATTGTTGGTTTTTAATAATGGAAGTGCAACCGGTATTTTGGTATGAGCTACTTGGATTTGTTGGTCTTCAATATGCAATTGTTCATTGTTCTTTACGTGAATGTGGCTTCGGTTAGCAATTTTCGGTGAAGAAGTATATACAGTGGTGCTTAAAAATATTCATACCCTTTGAAAAATCTAACATTTTTCAAATTTCCTCACTCCCAAAAACTATTGTTAAGGAACTTTGACTGTATCCTAGGACAGTTAGTTGCCTTGCACGAGACCACATGTTTTTGGCTCAGCATCATTTGTATAATAATAGTAATGTCCAGATTTGCTTTTTTTGTGCCTGTGCACAATTATTTGTACCCCTCACAAAATCTGAGCATTTAGGCCATTTTTTTGTGATAATGCGCCTGCTTTCGACATTCTACTGATTCCTTTTTGTTGTTCAACAGTTATCCTAACATGTTTGCATAAAATTTGAATCATTAACATATCTGTTCAATTAAATTTAAATCAAAGAATGTCATAGAATAGCACTCTGCTTGGAGGATGGATATCCTCCGTCTTTATCACAATTCCTAAAAAGGGGGACCTGACCAATTGCGATAACTACAGAACAATTGCATTAATCTCACATGCCAGCAAAATTCTTCTGTCAATTATCCTAAAAAGAATTGAATCAAAACTGAATGTGGAAATCCCAGAGGAACAGGCAGGCTTCAGGAAAGGCAGAGGCACAAGAGATCAGATTTTCAATCTACAGCTGCTGCTACAAAAGAAAGTCGAAGCCAACACTCCTATCTACATAGCATTCACAGACTACAAGAAGGCTTTCGACTCTGTGAGTCACCAAGCGATGACCCGGATCTTGCTGGAGATGGGTTTCCACCAACATATAGTTGCCGTAATTCATGCCCTGTACAGATGCCAGAGTGCCGCAGTCCAGGTCGAGGGGCAGTTGACTCAATGGTTCGAAGTTGGGAAAGGTGTACGACAAGGGTGTATACTGTCGCCAGCTCTCTTCAACATATACTCAGAGATGATTATGCGGCACGCCCTGGAAGATTGCCAGCAGGGAACTAACATCGCCGGCCGTCGCATATCCAACCTTAGATATGCTGATGACATCGCTCTGATCACAGACATCAGTATACAGTACAGTCTTCGCATGAATACTAAGAAAACAAAAATAATGACGTGTGCAAAAAAAACCAATCAACATTGTTATCTAGCTAAATTGTGAAAACGTGGAACAGGTGGATGAGTTTACATATCTGGGCGCATCTTTCAACAGCTCTCTGGACGGTTCTAGAGAAATAAAGAAGAGACTGGCGATTGCAAGGGCAAAGCTTACTGATCTGCAGACCATTCTGAAAGTAAACTCTCTGCCAACACAAATTAAACTTCAGCTTCGGGCACTTCCCGGTCGCAACATACGGGTGCGAAGCTTGGACAATAAAGAAGGCAGATGGTCAAAGAATAAATTCCTTTGAGATGTGGTGCTTCAGACGAATACTACACATTACGTGGCGTGACAAAAGACCCAACCAGTCCATTATTAACGAGATAGCCCCCAAAGAACGCCTCATATGCAGTATACGCAGGAGAAAACTCTACTACTTTGGGCATGTGGCCATAGGAAGTGCCGGTTATTTAGGGAAAATTATCCTCGAAGGCAAGGTGGACGGAAAAAGATCAAGGGGAAGGCCAAAAACCACATGGTAGGACAACATCAAGGAATGGACTGGACTTACTATCCACACAGCAATCCAGCGTGCTCAAGATCGTCACGCCTGGAGATCTACATCACAGTTGGCTTCCACCTACCCTCTATCTGAGGATGGCACATGATGATGATGATGATGTAGGCTATAAAGTGAGGGGAGTTGATGCCTTCATTATCAGTTTCTGGTCAGCATGGCAAAGAAAAGAGAACTATTGTCAATTGCCACAAAGAAGGGAAAGGCCACAAGGCAGTTTAGAGTGCCAGTTTTCACCGTTCAGGGCATAAATTAGGAAGTACAAGGAGTTCCACGCAGTGAGAAACATTAAAGGGCGTGGTCGTAAGTCGAAGGTGTCACCTCGTCTGGCAAGAAAAGTGTGCCGAGAAGCCAGCAACAATCCCCGCATCACCACGAAGGGTCTCCTAAAAACAGCCTTGGAGAGTCTGGGACCAAGTTATCCAGGCAGAAATTTCAGCGCACATTGCATCAGGGAGGTCTCCATGGCCGCGGACCTATAAAGACGCCACTCCCGAGGCAGAGATGCATCGGGAAGCTCGTCTGGCCTTCGCTAAAGCACACCTGGACAAAGGATCCAAGCTTCTGGTCATCGATTCTGTGGTCAGACGAGACAAACATGGAGCATTTCGGGCACATGGATGTTGCTTATGTCTGGCGAAAGAAAGGGGAAGCGTACGATCCAAAGAACACGGTCCCAACCGTCAAGCATGGAGGTGGGGATGCTTTTCGGCAAATAGACTGGGAATCTCGTCAAAGTGGTTGGAATCATGAAAAAGGAGCAGTACGTTAAGGTCATCGATGAAAACATCAAGCAGTCCGCTGGGAAACTCCAGCTTGCTCAGCATTGGACCTACCAGCAGGGCAACGATCCCAAACATACTTCCATGGCAGTCACGAAAGGGTTCGAGGACAACCATGTGGACGTTCTGGAGTGGCCGAGCCAAAGCCCGGATCTCAACCCGATCGAGAATCTATGGAGGAAACTCAAGACTCGGGTGATGGCAAGGAAGCCTTCCAACCTCAACGACCTTGAGTCTTTTGCGAAGGAGGAGTGGGCGAAAATCCCGGTGGAAACATGCTTTGGCCTTGTAAGCCGATGCAGGAACCGTTTGAAGGCTGTGATAAAAAACAAAGGCTTTTCTATTGATTATTAAGAGTGACTTTATTATACCCTAGTCACACTAGAGGTATAAATGCTCAACATTTTAGGCAATATATCCGACGGATATGGGCTAGCCATCCACCCTGGTAAAACTGAATATATGATTATCCAGCCAACAATCGATGATAACACCATTAGGTACCACTCGACACTAATACCTCGTGTCATATCTTTTAGATATTTGGGTGTTTTGATCAACCATGCACTAGATGACAGCAAGGAGGCTCAAATGCGACTAGGTATAGGAAAATCCACTCTTCGACAGTGCAAATACCTGCGCTCCACTCGCGTCAGCCTTGAGGTAAAGGTTCAGCTTGTTCGGGCACTAATTATGTCGAGGGTACTGTAATATAATAATAATATATGGCATTTATAATGCGCTTTTAACCGAAGGATACAAAGCGAAGGGAGATAAAAAGAAATGAGGGATATCGAATCGCTCAAATCCTAGAGAAAGAGGTGGGTCTTAAGAGCCTTTCTGAAAGAAGTGATGTTAGTTGAATTCTTGACTGTAGCTGGCAAGTTGTTCCAAAGGCGAGGAGCAGAGACGGAAAAGGCCCTATCGCCAGCTTGAGTGCGTGATCTGGGAATATCAAGACATGTGCTAGTTTGAGATCGTAGTAAATATGATGAAGACTTCCTAATTCCTAGAAGAGCTGAGAGGTAACCTGGAGAAAGATTATCTAATGACTTGTATGTGTGGACAAGAGTGCGAAATTGAATACGTTTAGCAACTGGGAGCCAATGAAGCTCACGCAGGAGTGGTGTTACATGTGCACTTTGGGGTTTCTTAAAAATGAGTCTGGCACACCTATTTTGTATTTTTTGCAGACGAAATATGTTCTTCTGTGACAGACCATTCAACAGAGAATTGCAGTAGTCCAATCTGGACAGAATTAATGAACGAACTGCATTGTGGCAGGCATCGAAATTAAGGAACCTTCGGATTCTGCTGAGGTTTCGGATCTGAAAATTCAAAGACCGGCAGAGTTGGGTGATGTGAGCATTCATTTTCATATCACTATCAGGTACTGTATGGTGCCACCACATTGACACTGAAGGCAGCTGACATCAAACGTCTAGACAGTTTCGGCCGTACCATCTGGCGTCATCTGCTCAACATCGAGTGGCAGGATCATGTGACAAATGAAAGACTGATGGAGATGATCGGCAACCAATGGTGCTTTAGCAGTAGTACTGTGATTGAACGAAAAGCAGCTTGGGGGGCCACGTGATACGGCAGGGTGGCTTGGCGGCAGCTGTTCTGGACGGGATGCCTGCGGGATGTCATCGTTCAGTGGGACGACCAAAGATGCGGTGGGTGGATAACATTCGAGAATGGTCGGGGTGTGATATTACTGAACTGAAAGCAGCAGCATTGGAAAGGCGGGCTGTGGTGAGAGCTGAACCGGTGATTCCAGCGGTGTACAATTTGAGGATGAGACTACGGGCAATGTCTAATGATTATACACTAGAGGCGGAATGAGCCGGAATGCCGTCGGAATGAAAATTCTTCGTATATTCCGGGATATTCGAAGTGCATTCTAAAAAATATGACTGCATTCTGAGTGCATTCTAGGTATTCCTACTCATGTGTTTCAACTACATTTGAACTGCATTCGAAAGCTAATACACACGGAATGTGCAAGAATCATTCGGGTTCGAAGCGCATTCTAAGTGTTCGAACGGCATTCTTACAAAGCTGTAAAAATGTTGGTCAGTTTAAAATTCCCGCCCGAATGTGGCACGAATTTTGAAAATGTTTCATTCCGCCTGGTTCTGCTGGATTCCTGCTAATTCCGAATAAGTGTGACGGGGCTTTAAGGTTATGAATAATTATGGACAGGACCTTTTTTGGAAGTATGTCAATAAAATACACTCAAAATAATATATTACAGAAAATGTCACTTGTTGTTATTCTTTCAATTGTTTCTCACATACTTATCATAAGTAAGCCAGACAAAACTCACTCATTTATTAACATGATTCAAAATACCAGGGTATGAATCATTTTGAGCACATCTGTAGGCTTTTAATTGCGAGTGGGAATAACGCAACTTTAAAGCCCATGTACAGCACACATCAAAAAGTGAAACTACATGTACAACACTATTGTTGAAATTCCTTTGTGATTGTGACTGTGATAGAAAATCTAACTGGATTTTTCACATTTCAAAACCAAGAAGGGAAGCCATTTTACACACAGGAAGCTTGGCGTTCACTGAAGCGTAGATGCTCCCACCAGGACACGTATGGGAGTTTATCTTGTTAAGCTGCTACTGCTGGCATCATTGCTATTCATCAGCTGTGACAACAATGCAGGAGCTTTTGTTCATCACTCTGGGTCAACTGTGAAATCATCAACTGGACATGCCAAATACAGCCATGGAAGGATTCCATACTACTCCAATTCCCAAAGCACATTCCAACTTCAACTACTCAGGTCAGGTGACATTAAACCCAATCCAGGCCCTTCGTCCAATGATGACCCTAAAAACTCCCATCTAAAATGTATTCTGCTAAATTCTCGTAGTATCGTCAACAAAACTCTCGATCTTCAAGCTGAACTGGCCATACACCACATTGACATTGCCTGTGTGACAGAGACATGGTTATGCCCCGACATTGCCGACAGTGAAATATTAGATGTTTCACAGTACCAAATCTTCAGAAGAGACAGAAACCGGCATGGTGGCGGTGTACTATTCGCCTGTAAATCAAATCTCCTGGCAACCAGAAGAGCAGAATTTGAACCATCCCCAGAAATACAAGCTGATTTCAAACAATGCGAACTCATTTGGGTACAAGTCAGTCTCCCACAGAATAAAGGGAAGCTGCTTTTCGGCACCTGTTACCGGCCACCTTCTTCAACTTCGGGATTTGATGAGGCACTATCTTTCTCTATCGACCGCATTCTTCCTTATTCCTGCCAGTTTAAAGCCATTTTTCTTCTCGGGGACTTCAACCTTACAATACCCTGCACAATATCCTTGGATGAAAACCGCCCTCTAACACTCAACAGCCACTCTTCAACAGTACTTAACATAGCCGAATCTCTGAGCATGTCACAGCTGGTATCATTTCCAACAAGGTGCAATCCCCATGGCAACGACACAATGCTAATGCTAACTCTCATTTTCTGTGATGACCCCAACTGGACTCAAAACATCCATAGAGCAGCGGGTTTAGGCAACAGCGACCACGACTCCATTTACTTTGAAATCCCCACTACATCCCTTCATTAACTTCTACACCGGACATTTCATCAGTTCCACAAGGCAGATGCACAGGACTTTCAGACCACACTGCAGTGTATTCCGTGGGAGTTGTTCTACAATGAGACCGACATTGATGAAACCTGGGACAACTTCACGTCACTCGTACATGCTGCGGTGAAGGATGTGATTCCTGTTGCCACATCAAAGGGTCGTCGTCGATCACCTTGGATAACCAGTGACATTATCAAAACATCTAGGAAAAAGAACAGAGCCTATCACAGAGCTATCAAGAACAAGAACAATGTGAACTTATGGAATAAGTATGTAGAATTAAGAACACTCGTAAAACGCATGACTAGAACAGCTTACAATGATTATGTACAGAGTCTCGCCATTGACTGTAAGTTGAATCCTAAGTCTGTTAATTCCTTCCAACATGGTAACCAAACACATACTTCCCCCAGTAAAATTGCTAATGCATTTAATGTCTATTTTCAAAGCAACTTCTCTCCGCAGCAATCCCCTTACAATCCTCCTCCGGACAACGACGCCTGCAAGTCACACCCTGGTATTAAAACGCTACAGAATCTTCAAGTTCATCAGTCAGATGTGCTGAGGGCCATCGACAATCTTAATGCTTCAAAACCACCTTGACTGGATGGAATTTCCCCCAAAATACTCAAACTTGCTGGGTTTTCAATTGTTCCAATTTTAAACAGAATATTTAATCTCAGTCTCTCTACAGGTACAGTTCCACACAGTTGGAAAATGGCAAATGTTGTTCCCCTCTTCAAAAACGGCAACAAATCTCTCATTTCTAACTACAGACCAATTTCTCTCACCTCTGTTCCCTGCAAAATGCTTGAAGGTTTAATTTCAAAGAAATTACTTGACCATTCATCTCTCTATAGCATCATCCCCGAATCACAGCATGGATTTCAACCTAACCGTTTTTGTATCACTCAATTAACCACTCTCTTTAATACATGGTCCCAGGCACTGGATGTTTCCAAACCACCTAGGATAGACGCCATCTTCCTTGACTGGTCAAAAGCATTTGACAGGTGTGACCATGCAATTCTTCTAAATAGGCTACACAGATACGGCATATGTGGAAATCTGCTCTCCTGGATCGGCAGCTTTCTCTTTAACAGACAACAACGGGTTCTCTTTTCAGGGGCCAAATCTAACTGGGTACCGGTTACTTCGGGCGTACCTCAAGGCTCTGTTCTTGGCCCAGTACTCTTCAATTTATTTACAGCCGACCTCCCTAACCATGTCCAGTCGTCTCTGCCGCAATATGCAGATGACACTGTTTTATATAGAATAATTAAATGTACAGATGATAGTGTTGTTTTACAGAATGATCTCAACTCAATTACAAAGTAGTGTGCGGAAAACCATATGCAGTTGAACTCGGATAAATGTAAAGTTATGCACATATCTCGCTCTAGGAAACAATGTTTAACTCAATACTTTCTTTCTCTGTCCCTATACAGGTTATCACTTCCTACAAATACCTTGGTATCATCCTTTCTAATGACCTAACCTGGAACAAACATGTAAAGATGATCCGTGCCAAATGCTCCAAATTGGCTGGTTTTATTCGCCGAACTGTTAAATCCCGAAATGCAGAAGTTCTTCTTAAACTGTTTTCTTCCCTCTGTAGACCTGTTCTAGAATACGGATCACCGGTATGGCTACCGCACCAGAAAAACCACATCCAGTGTCTTGAAGCTGTGCAACGTCGCTTCACAAAATCATGCCTTCCCTATAACATTGCTACTTCACTCTCCTATGAAGAACGCCTGAAGAAACTCAACTTTCCTCCTTTCTACAATAGACTTATTTATTTGAGTGTTTCTTTTGTGGTTAAATGTCTGTATAAACATAACAACATCCCTCCTTCTTTTCTCCCACAGCCAAACACTAGGAAAACGGACGTCTTGCTCTTTAAGCACCAATACAACCGTACTAACTGTGCAAAATTCTCTTTGTTTAACTTCTTCCCCCGATTTTTTAACTCTGTTCCCTGTAATCTTATAATCTATTATAATAAATCCAGACAAACTTGTAAATTAGTTTTTAATTTGTGTAAATACCATATACATGTACTAATATATTTATGTTAAATTTTTTGTCATCCAATCAGTTTGGAGAGCCCCCTGGCAGAAACTAGTTTTTCTTTTGGGCAATCCGGCGGGAGCTAATTGGATGTTGTTTTTGTTTATGTTAATTTGCAGTTTTGAGATTTTTTTGTTTTGTTTTGTTTGTTTGTTTTCCTTTATTATTTATTATGATCATAATCTGTCTGTAGTTCTGTGACATTAAGTGTATATCCCGGAAAATGAAATAAATACTAAATACTAAATACAAATCACGCTGCATGTAGTGTAATTTTCAAGAAAAGTGGAAATAACATCATGTATGTGTCAATTTTAGCCATGGTCGGCCAACCATTGACTGAAACACCTGATCTTCCAAATATTGCTACCAATAATTCACAAAATTTAATTTGTCCGTCGGTAAACACCAATAAACAGTTTCAAGCCAGCTGTGTTCATTATTTCACCCGACTACCCCAGTGTCAGTATTTTGTTTCCATTTCATCGGCAGTATGATAAGGAAACAAACAAAAAAGACGTTTGTTTTTGTTACAAACGCTAGGTGATCGGGCCTAATGACGGATTGTCTGATGACGTCATATTAATATTGCACTTTTCGCAAACAACCTGTTTATTAATGTTCTAGTCGAGTACATTTTCGTGAGTACGAGTACGAGTACATATTCTTGAGTACGAGTACGAGTACTAGGACATATGTTTTCATGAGCACGAGTGCGTGTACTTTTTCATGAGTACGAGTACGAGTACATTTTAATGAGTGCGAGTGCGAGTACGAATACAAGTACGACTAGAGCTAAATGTGCTTCACGAAGCACGGATATCAGCCTGACATAGCTTTTATGAAAGGTTTTCCTGACCTTTGAACAATGCAGAAGGTTGGGGAAAATTTTACTGGAAATCAAGATGCTGATCCATATATAGTTTTTTTGAACTGGCACTGCGATTTAGACGGGTGCACGTATGCACTGGTGCATGTGGGCCTACTTTTTTTATCTGTGCATGTAAGCATTTGTAGGCCTAATTACGTACCTGTGGTATATTTGCCCACGTTGAACCATGGTTGAACCAACCATAGACCAACTTGTCACAACGCCCGCACCGGATTTGTTGTGCATGCAACGTATGATCGTACGTACAGCAAGAATGTACCGATATGCCTCTGTATGCGTAGCTAGACGCGAGTGTGGCCGTTTTCTAAACACTTCCTTAAGTTCCTTCTTCTTACTATACGTTCCGGCTACATGCAATTCACCATCCATGACATCAGACACGCTTTTGGAAAATTGTCATTGAGCATATAGATGTCTTTGGTAAGTTTTATAAAGATTCGGTATAGTTTTTTGGTATTATTGTTGCAAAAGTGCGATTTTTGTACAAAGATGTGATTTTTCAAATTAGCTGAACTTTGACCCTAATTTGACCCAGGAAGGAAAGGTTAGAGGAAAATGCCCACACAAAATTGTAGCCTATGATTTTTATATGTATCCACCAAGTATGAAGATCCCAGGTCACGTGGTTTTTGAGAAGAAAACGTTTGTAAAAAGTCGAATTTTAATGTTCAAATGCAATTTTTAAGGGGAAATTTGAAAAGTCAAAATGACGTTACGTAAATATGAATGACGTCATCATGACACCATACATGCTATTGGAAGATTGCCATGGAACCTATGCCTGTATCAAGTTTCATAAAAACCCGGTATAATTTTTTGGGGCCTGGGTAGTTGTTGCGGCAACAGTGCGAATTTTGTACAAAAATATAATTTTGAATTCGCTAAACCTTGACCTTTATTCGACCCATGAAGGAAGGGTCAGATGAAAATGCCCTAAGGAAGACAATTGTAGCCCATGATCCGATCTATGCATCTGTTAAATATAAGGAATCCAAGTCACATGGTCTTTGAGAAAGAAACATTTAAAAAAGTTGGGATTTAATGTTCAAATGCATTTTTTAGGGGGAAAATTTGGAAAAATCAAAATGGCGCCACAATTACGTCATCATGACATTATGCATGATATTGGAAGACCGTCATGGGACCTATGCCTGTGCCAAGTTTCATGAAGATTCGATATAGTTGTTGGGTATTGTTGCTGCAAAAGTGTCATTTTTGTTTTGTACAAAAATGTGATTTTGTTTTATTTCACTGAACTTTGATCTTCATTTGACCCATGAAGGAAGGGTCGATCAGATGAAAATGCTCATACAAAGAAAATTGTAGCATATGTTCTGATGTATGTTTCTGCCTAATTCGACGATTCTGGAACACGTGCATATTTTGGTCATTTTGGGGCTGTAATTTTATACTTGATGACGCCACGATGACGTCACGCTTGATGCCATCATGATATGGGATTAATGGGACCGCGTGTGGTCTAGTGGGTATGAAGCGGGACTCCCAGTCAGAGGTTGGGGGTTCGAGCCCCACTTCGACCAATGTGTCTGTGTCCCTGGGCAAGGCACTTAATCCCAGTTGCCTCGTCAACCCAAGCGATATATGGGAAGCTGTTATGGGGAATGCCACAATCTAACTGCTGATAGGATTGTGCGCCTTGGCCGGGTTGCACACCTAGTTGAAGTGAAATGGTTCTGGTGATTTCCTGATGGCAGCGGTAATAATGGTAACAGCCGCCTCGGAATATGTTTACATAGATAGATGGCGCTTTACAAATGCATGTGATTATTATTATGATATGCTGGTGAAAGTCTGCCATGGGGGCCTATGCCTGTACCTAGTTTGGTTTGATGGGCATTGTTGCTTAATAAGTGCACGTCACGTGGTTTTTGAGACGGAAGCATTTTAAAACATGCATATTTTTGTCATTTTGGGTTTTAATTTGATACCCGATGACGTAACGGTGACGTCACACTTGTATGCACACCTTCACTTTATGGGGGTTGATGTTTCTACCAAGTTTCAAGTTGATATCTTGAACCGTTTTGAAGAAAAGCTCTGGAATCGTTTCGTCGGAAAAGGAAGAAAAAACTAGAGCTTCGCGTTTGTGTTTTTGTTACAAACGCAAGGTGATCGGGCGACATTAACATTGATCTGATGATAACGACACACTTTTGAAATTGTTTGAAAACTTGAGTTGTTTGATGTTGCAAAATAAATATTTACATATGTATTGTCAGTAATGGAATTCTCAAGACATGACTGATAATTCAACGCTGATGACGTCATTATTTGCACAGTCAATTTCATTATGACGTCACTATTGTCCGCACAAAAGGATCAACTGAAGAACAAGTTCTTGCATGTATATGTGGTGAAAGAATCTATTCAATATCTATTACAGTTCTCAAGATTTTGTCATTTGTGATTATATTATGTATAACCATTTTGATCCGTAGAACTATTGTCAAATTCCCTACTACTTTGGCTCTATTTGTATTCAAAATGCTAAAAAATTGCACATTTTCGAACAACTTCCGGTTTAGACCAGAAGTTGGGGTCACACGGGGGGTCATGTCGTTGTATGAATTGTTCCATTCATTTAGACCTATCATACTATGAAATAATTGTTCAAGTATCTGTTATAGTTCTTGAGATTTTTTTGAAATAATAACCTTTGCATTTTAGTAATTTAACACCTGTGCCGACATCATGACGTCACAATTTTGTGCACAAATTGTTGAACAATTTGTTGAACATAAAGCTCTTAAATGTGGCGAAGGAATCATGCAAATATATGTAAACAATTCAGCTGTTGTAAGGGGAAAAAGACAAAGAAATCGTAGAGAAGTAATAGGTGATCGGGGATCAGCCCGATCACCTAAATAAAATAAAAAAGACAAAGAACCAATACAAAAGCAATAGGTGATCCAGGTTCAGCCCGATCACCTAAAAACATTGCCATGCCTTTGAACGTGACATGTGAATGTTCTGAGAGTAACAGCGTTAACTGCTACATTCATGACAACCTGTACGTTACACCGCACATAGCCACCAGGCGATTTGTGCAGTACTAGACAGATATACAGATACCCAAATCCATTTATGTCTGTAAATCACATCTAAAATCAAGCCTACATATTATATTTACTAATATATGAGTCTGAAAATGAATTGACTAACTGGGTGATGTTGTCTGGTACATACACTCATGGAAAAAAGAAACGCACCACTTACTACAGTTTCAATATTTTATTAATATTGATCCCATGTTCTACTTTTGGCTACCAATAACTTATGTAAAGGTGTTGTCGGTATAAAAAAACAAAAATAAACAAATTATAAATGCACTAACATTGAAACAACTAACAAAATAACAAGGTACCCTGAAACTTCAGTTTTCATCAAATGCATGGACAGTTACTACTTGAGTGTGTCCACCGTTTAGCTGCCAAAACTGCAGTTATCCTACGCCTCAAGTTCCATGGCAAAAATAATGTATTGATTGTCACGATGGTATGGGCTGCCATATGTGCCAATGATCGCACAGAGCTCCATTTCATTGACGGGAACCTGAACGACCAGAGATACCGTGATGAGATCTTGGAACCATAGTTCTTCCATTTCTGCAGAGAGTGGGTGATAATTCAGTATTCCAACAAGACAATGCACGTCCCCATGTGGCACGCATCTGCAGGGACTTCTTGGAAAATGCTGATGTTGATGTTCTCCCATGGCCTGCGATGAGTCCGGATCTGAACCCCAGATTCGACGACGTGAACCACACCCGAAACCCAGCAGCAGCTCAGACAGGCTTTGTTGGAAAAGTGGACAGCTCTTGAGCAAAATGTCATTCGTACATGTTGTAACCTGTGCCGATCCATGAGGCGTAGGGTAACTGCAGTTTTGGCAGCTAACGGTGGACACACTCAGTATTAACTGTCTATGCATTTGATGAAAACTGAAGTTGTATGGTACCTTTACGTAAGTTATTGTTGGCAAAAAATATAACATGAGATCAATATTAATAAAATATTGAAACTGTAGTAAGTGGTGCGTTTCATTTTCCATGAGTGTATATTGAACTAAAGAGGTGGCATATGGTACAAATCTGTGGCGAGACACGCAACAATTACTATTTTAGTAGAGAAAGCAATATTATACATGTAAGCTATAATCGGTTACAAGGGAAAACAATCTGTTCAAGGACGCGATCGTTTTCATTATACAAAACAATTATTTTGTTATCGCTCCTAACTAGTGAACAGCTGGTAAATACCCTATTCAAACACACTTTTTATTACTGTTAGTTGTCTCTGATGCGATGTATTTTAATTGTATATAGCAAGATGGTCAATACCATTTTTATTAACGCCGAGTATTTTCTCTTTAATACTGTTTTTCTGGCATAATTGGCAGATATAATGCCACGGGACGTTTTTGAGAAATGGTTTGGGTCATGTTTTCAGTCAAAATAGGTGGTATTTATTTGTTTTAAACTAGCATTTTCTTTTACTATCACTTTTTAAAAGCATTTACTCGTATTTGTACGAATAAAAACTAAGCAAATTCTTTCACTGGAAAGCATTTGCTAAATACCTTTTACTAAACTAAATACCTTTTGCTAAACTGCTAGCGTTTGCTTCGTTTTGTATGAAAAAAGGAAGTAAGTGCTACCAATTTCAACTGCATTAGACAACCACAAGTGTTGAGATTTACTACAATTTCAACTAGTGGATGCTGAACAGTAAAATGTATTCATATAAATGGAAGCATTTGCTTATTTACTTCATATTAAATGTTTTACCTGTTTACTTGAACTTCCTAGCATTTGCTAGTTTTTATAAATACGACCCAATATCTCGGTATCTGTGAACTATTTATATCATGTTGCACATCAATGAAAAGCTATTTCTTTGCCTTTCTCTACGGCTGTACATTTTGTAACAGTCACCTGTATGAGGCTTCAGCAGCTCCGTTTTGAATGTGAGTATGGATCTCAATGAGAATGTGCGATTTAATATAAACGTATGTGCGGTGCATTAGATTCCCATATATTTGGGTCATACTTATAAAAACTAGCAAATGTTTAGTTCAAGTAAACAGGTAAAGCATTTACTGTAAAAACATTTGATTTCTATGAATAAAAGTTTCCTTTACTGTTCAGCGTCTACTAGAAATTTCAGTAAATGCTCAATACTTGTAGTTGCCTAGTGCACAGTTGAAATTGGTAGCACTTAGTTCCTTTTATTCATACAAAATGAAGTAAATACTAGCGGCTTAGCAAGTAAAAAGTAAATACTTCAAGATGAGATGTTCTATTGGTAAAACATACGTTATTTGCAAAAAAAACTATTTTCAACCGTTTCCCTGATAGTTTCATAAAATTGAAAATCTTATGATGGAGCTAAGGTGAAATGCCAAGGTCTTTCACCTAAGGCCTCTCGACTGAAGATTTAAAACCAGCATTAAAAGCCAACACCACGTCATACTATTGAGGATATTTGGATATTTTGAAGAAGGTAACTTTCAAATGATATGATAAGACGAAAACGCAGATATTTTCTCTATGTTCGTATTTACTGTAGCAAAGGTATAACTTCACCATGCCTTATTCGTGTTTATGCATTAACACGGTTACATTTTTGCTCGCTTATCAGTTATAAACTTTGATTTATAAGCCCTTTGTTAATATACGTCGATAAGGTCATCCATTGTCGCCTTTAATGTTGTTCAAATGCTGCGGCTGATATCGCATGTCTTAATGTAATCATATCCCCCTTGACCATTTCCAATTTAGCCAAGCCGAACATGGAATAATGGAGAGATTGGTTGGCTCGTGGGTACACTGTACATAAAAAAACCTCTTTGATAGTTTTCTCTTATATTCTTATACCTCTTTATACACTCTGTGCGCTTGCGCAAAACGGATTTGTGTTCTGGTTAGTATAGTAGCATTATTTTGTTCCAATTCTCCTTGTTCAAACGACAACAAAATTAAATCATAAGAAAGCCCTGGCCGGGTTATTGTGAAACATGCGATGATTGTAAACTTTAATATCCGGAGCTTCAAACCGATCCCCATGGTAATGAGCATCATTAGAACTACTCGGATTTGATTCTGCAGGAAGCTGACTACCATAAAACATTTCACGGTGCGGGACGTGATGCGCTAATATGCCTGACTCATCAGCTCAAACCCTGCGTTGAGTTAGATTTATCTCTTATATATGTAACAAAGTCGTGGGCGTAATTATAAAAAGTAGGATATGGATCACATATTGTGGAGCAAGGAAATTTAGCAAAACCATTTCTTTCAGGATTAGTTACATTGTGGTTAAAGAACTTAGGGGGTAAATACGGTGTTTTGGTATAAAGGCTAATTTTAATGCCAAATTTGAAGTGTCCATTATTAGCGGTAGATGCTTGGTTTATAACACGCAGGCTTAGCTCCACACGTTACGGTCGGTCATCTTGGCTATAGGTTTTTGGCTCCAGTCCATGACGCAGGGAGATTTTTTATGGGAGGGTCTGACACCACTTGTAGAAATTGATGCATTCTCATACCTTTGCATAATAACGCGACCTTGTCATGTCGCGTTATTATGCAAAGGTGCATTGTTTGCGTCCAGGGCTGGTTTCTCCAAAAATACATTTCAATAAAATATGGATTTTTCCCCCGAAATTATTAGGTTTTTGGAGAGATACATTGTAATAGTAAACGTTATGTTTAAAAAAAAAAAAAAAAAAGGAAAGGAAAGAAAAGTGCACTTTTGGCTTCATAACCTTTCGGCGGTTGATTTTCATTTTGTTTTGTTCTAATTATTAACAGATTTCAGTCGTACTCAGAAAACTATCCGTTTTGTCAGTCAATTGTACACTTAACAGCAAAAAACATGCACATTTTTTACCCCGCACTGTTATTTTTGTGGAAATTGTACCTATATGTCATATTTATGTTGATCCCCAAGTTCTAGAAAGCCCAGAAACATAAAGCACTCAAACATGACCAGTAGTTGCTGCACACTGCCTTGTTTATCACATTCGGGTGTGTGCAGCAGACCATGACAATGCTATACCATGACACAAAAATGACTGCTACCAGGTTAAAGCCTATAGAAAATAATGGCCGAAGCCGAAAAATCCAACGGGAACATGTTGAAACTTTATTTCAAAAAGGTGAGATAAACTGCCAGACTGCTTTCTCACACACCCACTGTGTTTTCATTGCAGTAGAGCATGGCACATTGGTTAAAAAAACAGATTTTTTTTTTGCAGAAATCCATACTGTATCTAGCTTAGGTCATCAAAAGTCATTTAAACATGAAATAAGCAGATTTAAGTTTCATAAGCAGTGAGACACCACCACCATAAAAAACCGTAACAATCTTAACAAAAAGCCAATTTTACATGTAGTGCAAATGCATGTCCATGCAAAACGAGACAAGGCCTGAATGAACCTTAAGCTGAACAAAAAATGATATTTATGTAAAGCCGTTTTATTTTGTGACCTGATTATTATATTTGCTGTATATTTCATTTGTATGTTATACTCATATACATTTCAACATCCGAGAACGTGCGCCATATGCATGCTCCGCGTATAAAACCGCTGCTGATCGATAAGCTCTGTCGTTGCTGGTAAAGGAAAATCTAATGTAATGATTTGATGTGTTTTGCGTTGTCAAAGTACATGACGGATGAGTACATGTATTATGGAGCGTTAAAAGTGGACAACCCAAATTTCTCGTTTTCTGCTAGTAGATTTTAAGGTTTTTTTGTTTCGTAAAGAGTATTTTCCAAAAACCCAATTTTGTGCTAGCAGAAATTTGGATTTTACTTTGACCACTTTCGCGGCGCGTCAAAAGTGGACAACTAAAAACTTATCTTGCGGCGCTCCAAAGAGTAAACGACGGCGCCCCTATATTCAAAATGGAATGTTTTTTTGTGAAACCGCCCTACATACCGCGCCACTGGGTTGGCTGCGCGAGTGAGTCGAAAGTGAGCCGCGGCATTAAAGGACCACCCAATCGAGTGAGTGTCATGTCGGACCGATCGTTTTCGCAAGCACGACCAGAAGCATGTTTGATGTATAACATTGACTCAACCAACGGCCATCTGTATGCAGTGAACTACATGCAGTAGTGCTTGAAAACCCCTTTCGAATGAGAGGTATCTCAATAGTTATTGAAACTAAAGTTATTGTGGATTTTCTTGAGTCGAATCTGACCCGTTTTGTTTTAGTCCAATTACGCCGGAACGGTCCAAGCGGTTTTACTATATATTGTTTACAGATCTGTTAAACAGATCCGTTAACACGGCATTAATCTCAACCTCTGACAGGAATGTACCGAAATAACAACACGGGGGAGTGTGTATAATTGTATTTTGAATTTCCTCCTTAAAAGTTATTGGCCACAACTTGGGGAGAGAGGGGGCGCATTAGATATTCGAAAAACCTCTTACGACAAGAATTTCTTAGTAATCTGCTGCTTGTAAAACATCATCCAATTGCATGGTATTAGTCTGGTAATGCATGGGAGCGGGGTATAGTTCAGGCCTAATATGAGCTAGATAACATTTTCACTGTTGGTATTTTTCCCTGGATTTGAAGCCCCTCTGGGCTACAATATAAGTAGATTGGTGGTTTTCATTCTGTGTTTGATCCCGTGTGCTAAAGTGCACGTATGTGTGTATAGTTTCTCCTTTCACACCTCAACAATTAAGAATTTCGTCATCCTTTCTGAAAGAACATGGAACTGAAGCATAATGAACGACGCACAATGAACGACGGATTCAACTGCTTTTTTGTTTAATCTGTTAAAGGAAAACATAAAGTATATTTTATTCAATTGCCAATCAAAAAATGCAATTCGACTTTAAACCGGCCATGCATGACGTTTCCTGAATTTTGTGATCTCCCTCCCCCCGCCCCCGCAAGTTTAGCTCCGAGCTACACACTTGTTTTAGGGTTGGAGTGCCCTTTCCACACTCTTAAACCCGGGAATATTAAAAACACTCGATGAAAGTACGACTGGCTAGTTCATACTTTAGAAGATGCGTCGTTGAGATGCACCTATGACGTCATAGCCGTTGGGATGATGAGTGGACGAAACGCACGTTTTGAGCTTCCATGGTTTTGTTGTGTGGCGATGACGACACCCAACGATGCGAAACGCGTTCGTAAGGTGTAACTTAAAAATGACCGCAGGGTAATCACATGGAAGTGCTCGCCGATGGTCTATTCTTATATCGATTTCCACGTCGCAGACGAATAATTTTCCGCACCGTGGCCCATTAAACCTACCTCCCATTACATTCGCGCGAAGGCGGTTAATTAACCAGGACCGCGTTTTTGCACAGCTCATTAACGAGTTCTCTCGTACTATATAACACCCCACAGACAATGTGAGATTACGGTTGGGTGTACACGGGCATCAATTACAACGGTTGACATGACAAGGCGCAGCAAGGAAATGCGCCGTTGCATCTTGGAGCAAGTCTATGGCTTTTACAAAATAAATGTACTTAGTGCTGCACTTTTTCAGTAAGGGAAAGGTTGACGGACCTTTTTACTTGACAACTTGAAACAAATATGCCTACATGAGTTGAAAATTAATATAAAATTTGCTGTCCAAATTGCTGTCCAATTTGCTGTCTAATTTGCTGTCCTTTTCAGAAGTAGTTGGACATGTGGCTGAAAGTTAGTGCTAATACTTAATATGTTCGTGGAAGCTGGGCAAACACTTCCCCGAGCCCACTCGTATTGAGATCAGTCACCCGTGCACATTGCGAAAATGTCGGCATAAACTTATTCGTGAATGTGTACCCAAGGTGAAACCTGCGGGCTCCTAGCCGATATGAAAGTCAAGAGCGTTTCTCGAGATTGCCGACTGACAATGTTTTATTCATAATGATAAATTCCACGTTTAGTGATTGACACCACACCATACACCAATATATCTCGCGCGATGGATCGCGCGATGACAGCAATCTTCGAATTTTGCATGTGCCTAACTTTGGAGCTGCAGTCATAGATAATAGACAGGGGTCTCAGCAGAAGCTTATACAGTTAATTATACATGTCCCTTAATCCTGCGAAAACTGCAGCAAGGACAAAAGAAAATCCAATGTTAAGCTATAATATCACATCGGCTGAATGGGTACATACACCCAATAACAAACTGGCATTATGCTCCGTTTCTGGTTTTATATCTGGATCTGGATGAATACTCTGAAAACCTCAACTTGATCATCACTCATAACGAACTGTGTGGAGTTGTTCATTTAAACTGTGCGGATAACTTTGCAGCGCGGTTCTATAGCGAGCGAGGTTCAGCGTGCCAAAAAATAATGCCTCTAAAACAGGCAAACATGATTATCACGCATTCTCGCATAATTTCACCAAAGTTGTAGGTCAACATATACTGTCTCTTTAGGATTATGTCACAAATTTTCTCCATCTTGAATGATGGCTGTCTATTATTTTAGTCACTTAGATTAAGAAGTCGACGATATTGAAAGTGTCAGGTAGCGCACTAGATCTATACTCATTTATACTTCTCGATGTGGCCTCATCGCTGTCGTGTAATAAGGACATGCCTGTTCCTCCCTTATGCTGCGTATCGGAAATCTATACCCGACCTAGACAACGATGTAAAATGAGGTTATGTCTTTATCTCCGTGTGCCTGTGTTTCAGCAATGCAAAGAAGAAGCAAAATGTATCGATCGGTGCACATTGATCGCCGAAAAGCCACACAAGGCTTTGTCCTTGGTTTCCGCTACTACAGTGGTGTACATCACAATCGTAAAAAAAATCCATAACTGTATATGTATATGCGATGTAGCACATTCATTTAGCGCACATATCTTTGCAAACACTTGTAACTTGCAATGTTTCACATTTTGCCGCAAACGTATTTGAATTTTTTTTATCCAGATTCCATGTCCTGTGCGCTTTTAAAGGAATAAATCTTTAAAAAAACGTAAAGGCATTGTCGTCTCCGTTGCCCACGCCCGTTTCAAAATTATTGTTGGCCCAGGGATGGGGAACGACAACGCATTTTTATTTTTGTTTTACAAAATCGATACTTCTTTTCGGAAGAAGCTAATATAGTACAGCATTATTTTTCATTCTACAATTTTACTTAAATAATTTGAGATACTTATGGCGTCATTATTTGCTTACACAAGCGTTTTTCATGTCAGCCACTGGTAACCAGACGATATTTAGCTTCACAGAAAAACGCACATGCGAACAAAACGTGACGTCACTATAGTGCTGGGATTAATTATTGGTAAAGATAAGAATTGCGCCGTCACAGTAGCGCGCTATAAACTGTTGCTCTTGTTTATGGGTGATTTACAGTTTGGTGACAGTAAATTTAAGCAAACCAAACAAAGTCGCGCACAGATTACCGAGTGATTTCTTAATTCTGTCACTGGACTCTAGAGAGGATGAGAATATTGCCACTGTATATGCACTCACCACTCTAAACAAAAATAATTTGTGCCTGGAGTGTCGTTTTGTAAACGGAGGATTTTAAGTATGCCGTCTTTGAATGTGATTTGTGAGACACCATATTGTGTCAGAACTTGCTCTCTTAGAGAAGCGTGGCTCAGAGAAAAGCCCGTCGGTTTCTCAACGTCTTGTCTCCTGTGCTCTAGTCGTTATCAAGAGATTGATGAGATGTGGGGTTCCATGGTGCTCATCCATTTTGTCTGCAAGCAGTGAGGGATCCGGTGTGTGCTGGAGCTGCTGAGATTGGCGCTCGTTCGAGAGTGTCAGCTGTCTGTGGGTGCTGATCATTGGTGGTGCTCGATTATCTTGCACGATGCAACACGTGTTTAACCTCGTTCCCATGGTCTTCTTGACTGATCACACCTTACATAATAACCCACAACCCTGAGCTGACTCAAAGAAGCTGATAAACCCACCGAAGGGCCAAAACTTACATTGGGCATGTTGGTTCAACAAAACGCCGATAAGCAAAACTATATTGTGCCAATTTTTAAAAATTACATTGGCCCAACATTGGCTCATGCTATCTGGGTGATTAACCAAGCGAAGCAGTACCGGTAGTCAATAATCTCAGTGTATTCAATGTACAATATGCTTTCGGACATAATGAGCCGGATATAATGGTTGTTTTCGTGTACAATGGGACAGACACAAGAATTTATCAAACACAATTTGCAGGACGTAATAGGCCAAGAGCTGCCAGTGAGCACAACGGACACAAATGTCCTGTACAAAGTGTTATCGTAAAGATACAGTCGTGTTCGTAATTGGCGCAATAATTTTAAATCAATGTATAACGAAATATCGTTCTAGGGCGGTGTAACGAAATAAGCGAGAAGATGCGACGAAATCATACACGCGAGCAGATCACAAAAAAATAAGTATAAAATGTAAAATATTGTTTAGTTGGTAAATAAATCTATAAATGTCCTGTCAAATGAAACGATTTATAAACACTCTTTTCCCTGATAGCCAAACGAACCTTATCGGGAAACTAATTGGAAATCCGAGGATGCCGAATACGTAGAAACCATAACACTTGGCAATTCCCGGCTGCTCCACTCACTGATTGCTCAAGCTTGCAAGTTCCAGGAGGTATATTATTTCTCCAATAATCAGCCCTACGCCTAAACATTGAAAATTGGAAGCGCCGATGCCGGCTCCCAGCTAATCTATCTCGCTGCAGATTGAAAAAGATCAAGACGCAGAATGTAAATTCTCACACATATTTTTTCTCCGTCTCCCAGATTCCTAAGTCTTTGTCAATCCGGTTGGTCACGTATTATGCCCGGACCTCGGTCTTCCAGTAGCACAATCAAGATTTCGTTGAGTGGAGGGCAGAACCCGGTCCATTACAGTAAAAGGGATCCCGAGGATAACTACCGGGGTATTTAGGCAATTGTATGCACTCAAATGAAAAAGCGTAGCAAGCAAATATCCGGCTGCGGTTCCTTTTAACGCATGCGTTGAAAGAGTTATAATTGTGGTTCTTTACCTCTCTCCCAATGCAATTGATACATCATATGGTATATAGCCGACGTGACCATTGCGCAGACGTCTGCGCTCGTTTTTTTTCGAGAATAACCTACTTACCATCTTATGTTGGTTTTGACAATATATATTTAACACTGCATGGAGAACTAGCCAACATGTTGTCATTGGCGGTTGAAAAGTTTACTCATTTATTTGACTTACTGTAAACTAGCTCCGGTATATAGGGGCCAGCGAAATGTACGCTTTACACCAATTAACCTGCTTGTTGTTGTTACTTGCACGGTATCTTCGGCAACTAAGTACATTTGTACTGCCATCTGTTACACAATAATGGCGAGGAAAGATGTGTGGTACCTGTATTAGAAGTGCATGGGAGGTATGTCCAAAATTATTGGACATACCCTTAACAAATTTGGAGTATTTTGAATCGTATTGTTCAGTTGAGGAATAAGTTTCTTATGGCTTAAGTTACACCGGGAAATGTGACAATTTCAAGAAATACATTGTTTCAGGGTATTTTTTTTAGTGCGGAACATTAACAACTGCACTACCGTGATTCGAGACCACCAGTTTAGCTTCATAGCTAAATTGGTATAGGGCGTCTGCACGTTAAGCAGAAGGTCCGCGGTTCGCATCTCGGTGGAGCCAAGTTGCTTTTCACTGCATCCAGATTTCCCAAACTCATTGACATTTGTCCACATTTGTATCGTGGTATTTTTTGACAGATTTACGAAAATGTCCTGTCCAGAATTATTGATATTGCTTCAAAGTCCCATTCAGTAATCAATAGAAAAGCTTATGTTTGCGATCACAGCCTCCAAACGGTACTTATACCTGCTCACAAGGTTTTTGCATGTCTTTATACAGGGATTTTGGCCCACTCCTCCTTCGCTAAAGTCTCCAGGTCTTTGAGGTTGGAAGGCTTCTTTGCCATCACTCGGGTCTTGAGTTCCCTCCACAGATTCTCTATTGGATTGAGGTCCGGACTTTGGCTTGGCCACTCTATAACGTCTACATCATTACCCGGAATCATTTCTTGACTGACTTGGCGGTGTATTTTGGATCGTTGTCCTGCTGATACGTCCAATGCTCTCCGAGGTGGAGTTTCTCAGCAGACTCTTTGATGTTTTCCCTCAAGGATCTTGATGTACTGCTCCCTTTTCACGATGCCATCCACTTTGACGAGATTGCCGGGCCAATGGCTGAGAAAATCCCCAAAGCATTATGCTTCCGCCTCCATGCTTGACGGTCGGGACTGTGTTCTTAGGGTTGTATATATATGCTTCACCCTTATTTCGCATAACGAAAGCAACATCTCTGTGCACGAAAAGCTCCATTGTTGTCTCATCCGACCACAGAACGGATGACCAAAAGCTGGGATCTTTGTCCAGGTTTGCTCTTGCAAATGCCAGACGAGTTTCTCTATGCCTCTGTTTCAAGAATGGAGTCTTTCTTGGTCGGCGTTCATGGAGACACCCCCTCCCCCCCCCCCCCCCCCCCCCCCCACCCCTTGTGCAACGTCCGCTGGAGTGCCTGTCTTGATATATTGGTCCAAGACTCACCAAGATTGTTCAGGAGAGTATTGATGGTGATCTGTTGATTGTTGTCGGCCTCTTGCCATACGTTTCTTGCCAGAGGAGGTGACACCGTTGGCTTCCGACCACGTCTTTCCATGTTTTTTTACAGTGTGGAATTTTTCCTAATTATGCTTTGTATAGTGGCAACTGGCACTCGGAATTGCTTCGAAATAGCTTTCTGCGTAGACCCTGCGTAGACCCTGGTATGCAAACCTTTTCCTCGTATGCTCATTGGTTAACAGTTTTTAGTAGCCACGCCCCTTGACAACAAACTGAGGCCGGCCAAAACAAATCGTCTCGTTTCCCCTTTTTTTGTTGGCCAAAGTTTTGTTTCATTTGCCCCGAGTCACTATACGATTCCGCAATTAACTTGATGGTCGAGCATTACTGTTTGTAATTCTAATTCGTGGTACTCTGACAGAAGAGGTAATTAGTGATTGTTGGCCTTTTCTAAAGCCGAAGACCGACCGAAAATTAAAAAAAAAAGTTAGACTAGGCCTATTCGCTAGCGCTATTTCAAGCTAGGTTGATGTTGTGTCACCGATCGACGTACGTACCATGCGTACTGTGCATGGTTTGGAAGCTCGCGGGAATTTCGTGTGCTACACGGCCGTCTTAACATGCTGGTTAGTAACAATATAGAATGTAGACCTATGTATTTCTAACATGATTTCTGGCAATTTCTCAGAAGAGCAAGGCACGAAAAATAAAGCCCTAGCCTAATTTTTAAAACCACGACCACAAGTCACGACAACACTGTCACTGAGTACATGTACTGAAGTAGGCCTACTGACCATGCTGACTGTACTCTGTAGGCCTAGTTAGCCAAGCATGCCAAGAGAACACCTAAACAAAATGTAGGCAAACCTACCCGGTACAGTTGTAAACGCTCTCCATCACGTTGGTGAAACGATTACATCAGAAATAGGCCTAGCCTAGGCCGACCAATGTAGGCTACTTCTCAGCCATTTTGACATTGGCGGTGATTTCTACAATTTCGAATTTTTTTAAATAGGCCTACTCATTGAAGTTAGGCCTACCCTCAAACAAAACGACCCCTAAATGTGTTAGTTACCGTGACATTCTGAAATCGACTCCTTCATTCATGAAAAGATTCGAAGCTTTAGGCTATGCATGTGTTCTTTCATTCAACTTTTTCTCGCGTCATTTCTGTTCAAGTTCATGTCATTCATAGGCCTAGCTGTGTACTTGTTGTGTGCATGGGACGTACGCGTGTTTGTACACTGTACATGTATATTGTAATTTGTATACGTTATGTGAACTACTACGTGTAGTACTAATGCATGCATGACTTGTGTCATGTCACGCACACGATCGACACGTATCACCCGTTGCTAAGTGGTTGCCATGGGTAATGTGCTAATTTGCATACATGTCCAAGATCAAATCCATGTAAATGATCACATCCCAGGGTGTAGAGCAGTTAGGAACGAGGATGCTCGACCACCCTGGGGACGAGGTTGCATTCTAGGTATTTATACCGTGTTCCAACTACATTTGAACTGCATTCGAAAGCTAATACACCCGGAATGTGCAAGAATCATTCGAGGCGGGTTCGAAGAGCATTTTAAGTATTCGAACGGCATTCTTACAAAGCTGTAAGAATGTTGGTCAGTTTGAAATTCCCGCCCGAATGTGGCACGAATTTTGAAAAAAATTTCATTCCGGCTGGTTCTGCTTGATTCCTGCTAATTCCGAATAAGTGTGACGGGGACTTAAGGATATCATACGAGAAGACGAAGAGGCAGCATGATGGACTCTACCCTGCTCTACACCTAAACACACTATTTTGTGTCTCCATTGGACATGTCCTCCAAAACCTGAAAGGATTCCTTTAAGATTCCTTAGATGTTTAAAACATTTCATAACTTTTTATTTAAACAAATAAACCGTTCACTGTTCACTGGCGCCATTCTACCAGTCGTTTACTTTTTTAAACTGAATCAGAGGAGAATGACTGAAACTTTCTTTTTCGTAAACAGACATTGCAAGACATTTTTACAAAGTGAGCGTGCAGTGAGGTTTCTAGTTGGGTTGGAGCTGACGAGTACGGACATTTGTGCAAGGTTGTCTACAGTATTTAATTATGACCACTGGCATTGTTTCGCGTCAGCACGGAGGAGTGGGAGGACTTCTGCAGAATTTCAGTGATAAAGATGTTAAGCCACACACCGGTAAATGAAGAGATATCAAAACGGTAACTGGCGCTGACACGGGGCGAGTTATAAGGACCTACGTTTGTTGATATTGCACCGCAAATTAATATACAAATGGTACAAGCAATGATGCCAGATTTTGAGTCAAACTAGTCCTAAATCAACTCGGTCCCCATTCAATTTGAACCCATATCAACTCTGTCTCTTTGGAAAACTCTGTCTCTTTGAGGAAATTTAGGTAAATAAGGATCAGCTAATTGCTAAGTTTTACGGCGTAGCGAGCTGGATTCCGTGCAGTTTTCTTTCATTTATAATCGGATGCGCGGTGCATATGGAAAAGTTGGAAAATGTGTTGAAGTGAAATATAATTTTCCTTCATGTAATAATAAGGGATTACTAAGTGACTATATCAGTTAATTTTAATCGGTAGGTTTCCCCGAGTTGAATATCGGGACCGAGTTGACTTGCACCAATTCATCGGCCAAGCAAAATAACGTTCGTTACTATTTATTATTGGTCTGTCGTAGGAGATGGGGAGAGAAGAAGCAATCAGAATCTTAACAACAAGGGAAGAAATCAATAAATAGCCTGAGCCAATGATCAAACTCAAGACTTCCCCGAGTACGCGGTTCCCAATTTTTCAAAGAAAGAAACAGCGAAAAACGGCGAGAGTTTAAAAAGGACAAGTATGAGCAGTCGTGCTGATGGTGTACACGCAGGAAACCAAACCCCTGACTCGGGGTGATATTCAAGCCTGCAGCAAATCACAGGATACGAGATGATGGAAATTAGGTCCGTGAAATGAGAGCAACGACACACGAGACTTGCCTATTCCCGAGGCAATGCGGTCGAGGATAGACCAGGATGGCTCGCCGCCCAGGATGATGACGACGATGTAGAGGAGCGAGCTGAACATACCCAGCCAAATTAAGGACCGTGTGATTAAATTTGGGATGGAAACAAGTCTCTGCAGAAGCCAATTTTCTCATTCGGCCTTCTTAATTCGGAGGGCAAAGAAAAAAAACCAACGAAGGAAAAAATATGGCTCTGTGATGATATCTAGGTCTAGAAAGAAAACCAAACGTACGCCGTGTCTACAGTTGAAGGACAAGCTTGCAACGATATCTTATTATACGGAATCCCGATTTTGATAATTTTGATAATTTGCTGATTGAGTGCATTTTTGGTCTCTTGAAACAGAGATAAAATATTTGTATTCCAGACTTTCAGAAGCAGTCGGTACTGTCTAATCACGTCTAGGATGATAAAGCTTTTTGTTATGTTTCTTTTTTAAAAATGTCCCGAATCCAAGAACAGTGGTAGTATGAAATCGAGTTCCACGTTACTACGTCGCACAAATATATCTCGTCGCGTAAGCCATGGCATATCGTATTAAAGCTTTTAATTCAAAACTATTTGAATTTTGTTTTATAACTTTATGACTGTAATTTCAAAAATATTATGCAAACTTTTATCAAAATGTTAGACAACGCAAGGATTTGCTACTTCTATTTAACAGTCAGTTACCGGGGTGAATTATAGTCGATGCTTATTTCGTGTGCTGTAATTTGTTAAATCTCATTTGTTGTTAACTTTGTGTTAACATCTGTAGATATATATTTATATATTTTATTCTATTTTAAAAAGGAGAAACTAAAAGTACATGTAGGTCGTTCAGTTATACGGCTTGAATATTAAGGAACTTTTTTTTATGAAGATCTCAATTTATAACTTTACATCGGTCAAAAATCTCCATCATCACGTGATGATCAGTTCTCATTTCTCTTGGCCAAAAACAAGAACCGCTTGAGCAAATCTGCACAAATATAGATAACCCGTTTCAAATTCCGTTGCAGAACTTAAATGAGAAATTTGCGTGACGCAAACTCAGCATGATCCGGCGCCAACGATCCAAATTGAAGCTCTTAAACCCATTGGAGGATACCAAAGACGCAACCAATAACAAGATTTTATTGGTGTGCTACTAGCAATTATCGCGCGGAATTCAACCATCTTAACGCGGCACGTGTATAGTGAATGGGGCTTCCGTGTGAGGGAAGACTACAGTGAAACCAAACACATATCTAAGGCACCGTTTAGATTAAATCTTGCAGCCTTGTTAGTTGTACCAAGTTTAACGCCTAACTGGGTTATACTCTGCCCCAGGCACATATGAGTATATGATATTATAAGATGGCGGCTAGCTTCCTCCTACACATGTCCTGGCTCGATATGAATACATTAGATTTTTATTTCCTTTGCATTCACCCGTGAAAAAACTTCGGTAAGCTTTACGTTCATGGCGGAATATCTGTAACGCGATTCCGGACGTCTAATTACAGCGGATTCTTCTCTATATCTGCAGGCGGTTTTATCAATTATTTTATTGCGCCGGCAAATTGAGGAAATAATTTTATTAGATATTTGGTCCCCTCCGCGGCTAATTTAAAAACGTTGCAACAAAATATCTGCCGAGGAGATTATAGACACTCACAGTAAAGTAAATTCACCTCATGTTATACAACTGATAATGTACTAACAAATCGATAATATAACCAAGATTGACGGAAAAGATATCACTAACGAATAATGTAACAAAAGCAAGGCCGATCATGTTGTAAAATGTTACTACACTTCCAGTCAATTTCTGTAATCATTATCGGTTAGGACCGATAGTGTAACTCTTTTATTGACTCATAATAGTGAATTCACTGCCCTGCTTTAAGTTCCGGTTAAATATGTTGACCAAACACCGGTATAGTTTGTCGATACCCTTGGAAATATACGGATTGAGAGCGCGAACTTTTAGTATGATATGGTATCCAAATCTTAAAGACGAGTGCAATATCATTGCTTTCTTTTTGGAAATTGGTTTTAATGCCATATAAGTGCGTTCGGGTAGCGTCCTCGAGTCAGCACTTCCCTGAACGTGATGGTGTTGGGCATAATCGATTAAGCAGATGCAAGGCTCTTGTCGACTCGTGTCGATCCGAGTAAACTAAACGTTCCCAGCAACTTCACTTATACATCATAGGGGCCTCATAGTTTGTAAACAAGTACTAAGGCCATGCAAATAAATAAGAATCGTTATGAATTGTAGCTGTATAAATTAATGCAACGAAATTATATTTGTTTTCCCTTTTATTCTGTCGCATGGCTTTTGTCCCCGTCATTAACGTATTCAACGCACTGTATCGGGTAATGGCTGAATAACTGCAGGGCGAGAGAATCAGAAAGTTATTGAATGGAATTTTGATTGTGTTCTTTGTTATGATTCAATATACCTCACATACATGTCCCTATGGTACCGCACGTGAATTTAAGTGTTTGATCTCATTGAATTTATTTTGTCTTGCAAAATGCCTCATGGGTTATTTAAAGGTACCGTTAAGAATACAGCATTTGGAAAATATACAGTTGTAATCAGACGTTTACATAAACTGTGTTAAAACTGGTGTGCTTAAACTTGCGTTGTCAGCATTTTTGTAACAGTCTTGACTAAAGTCGTGATTTTGTGGAATTCCTCACGTGCTTGCAGTACTTAAAACATAGCTTGCACACCTTGCAATGGCTCGGGTAGTCCTGTTTACCATTTTGGGTGATGATGGTAGTGGTGTACTTGTATGTAAACTTCTGACTTCAACTATACATGTATTCCAAAACGAAATGGACAGGTTATTTTGCAACAGATCATTAGGCGGATGGAAAATTTCGGATGGAAACATCCGGTAAAATATCTGTGCCGAGTATATTGTCCATATGATTTTCAAAAGTACACAGAATGGCTACTTTTGTGAAGTTCGTTTGTTAGTTGTCACGCACGTGAGCAGGCGGAAGGTGCCGTTATGATTATGCATAGAGTAAAACAAAAGGAAAAAAAGATTGTGCACTTTTGACATAACGCTATGGGTACAATCCGGAATAGACCAAATTGCCCCATCCCATTAAGCCAAAATGACGGCACCCAAAATTACAATAAACGCCAGTTGTAAAATACTTTTCTTTTTTGGTACAACATTAAGGTTACCCTGACTGCCTCAAGGGTGGACCTTTGCTGCTGCATATTAAATTTGTCTATGGTTAGATACCTATAGCAAGTCATATGCACTTGCCTGGAGCCATTATTTATGATTTTACCAGTGCGGGGGCGAAAAAATAACGCACATATGCATGACAAATGCAATAAATAGAAGCATTTTATTGCAAAGCATCGGGCATGTGTAATTCGATTTCCGCGGCGCCTTGATTCTACAGTGGTGTTGTGCCTGTGTCGAATATAGCGTGTCAATATGCAACTTTAATGCAGAGAATACAAATCCAATATTTCGAGCCAATAACTTGCTATTCGATTGGACGCGAACCATTTGCGACACCGAAAGCTCGTTGTAATCTCATTTAATACTGATCGAAAACAAAAACTCCACTATGGATGATCACGTTTTGATAAATGTTTTCATACTATCTATATAACCAGAATAAATAAAATGTACATTTTGTGTACAAGGGAATCTCTACAAAGTACCGGCTACAAACTATTCATCTGTATTGGTGCTTTCCCTATCTATGGGCCCCTTGCACGGTTGTATTCAAAACGAGGCTCTACACGCATTGATAACATTGTACAACAGTGCACTGTATCGTCACATACCACTCGGTATATAATAACGACTAGATGGAGTTATTTACTCATTTTACTGTGTGGTCGGCCTTGTTTTTCAGCCAATATGGTTGTTCCTGTGACTGATTACTGTACCTAAACATATAGGCCTACTGTTATATTTTGTTAATGAATCACCTCCCCACAAACCTCTGAAGGATTTCTTCATTACCTGAGCCACAGTGGAGACTGGATGGCTATGCTGCCATCTATTCATTCTCTATAATTCTTCCAGACGAGTGCATAAAGACCGTTCGCAGTGTCACTGCGTGCAGACTGGGGGCACTTGGAAAGTCCTAAGCTGCTTATTAAATTCGTATATTAAAATAAAATCAAATTTTTGCTTTTATCGTCAAGACATTTAAGCATTTCCATAAATTTCGTCTGACGCGTTTAGAACATACTGGTGTAGTGAGATGTACAGACAAGCCAGAGAGGTGAGTCCCCACTGCTGGCGTACATGTACATTATGGCGACCGTACGTTGAACGTTGTTGGTCAAACCAAACACCTTTAGTGCAAGATATATAAGGCGGTCAGGACAACCTTAAAATATTATGGTTTCGCATGCGCACGAATACGGATAGCGCGACGGATACGTTTCTGTGATTGCTGCGGTAGATTAGACTATTGCAATAGTCTAATCGACTGGTTATCAATGCATGTGTTAAAACATTATGATTAAATTAATGTTTAATAGTTTATGGAAATGTCATCAAAGGGCAGTCGATATGTCATGCCTGCCCAGTAATATAGCTGAACAAATTTGAACGTCCAATCAGTTTTCTGAGACTGTTTATTGCGCCTTAAGCAATTTAAATTTTTTTTGGAAAGCCGTTTTGAAATGAACGACGTGAAGGACAAACTTCCTCACTGAACGAGAAAATGTATACAGAAGTATCTTCTCCCCTCAGGGCCTCGACTCTCACTTTTGACAAAATGCATATTTGAAGAAGACTCCCGCGGGGTATCTCTTAGACTCAACAACTTATTAAGAAAAACACTCATCTTCCCTTTTTATTCTTTCAACTCAAAGGTGAATTGGGGGTCGTTGACACTTTTTGTTAATGTTTTATTCAGAAACACCGATTAAAGCATGCATGGTGGGTCTTGGGCTGAAAATGGATACAAAAGCAATGAATCAGGACTGCTTATTGTATTATTGTGAATCCACAAGTGTTGTTGTGATTGTTTTCGCTTCAATGGAAGCTGTGTATGAAGATGTTCGTAGAGCTTTAAAGCGTCGTCTATTCATTGCTTCAAGACGGAGAAAAATAATAAAAATTAGACACGATGCTTTCAAAATATCGCTCAAAATAGGCCATTGATGTTGGAATTTTTTGATGGATCAAACATTCTATAAAACACGTCTTGTCCGTGACTGAGATATTTCAGGCCATGCAGATTATAAGAGATGCTTACCTTTAAAACGTTTACAAGCATGTTTACCTTTAAAAGGTTTAGGTTTATAATATATAGAAGGTATTCACAAGGATTTTTTTTGTGCCAAATGAAAAGTGACAACTGAAGTTTTCCGCAACATTTCATGTGCGCTGACAAATAACTTCAGTTGTTTTTAGGAAAGTGCTTAAAACCCATGTCACACTATAGAAAATATATGTAGAAATGCAATATTTATTTTAGGAAATACCTTTAGTTTATACATTATGTGAAATCATTGAGCATGGTGTTATGTCAATTTAGAGAAAAGGGGAATTTGTACAATTATCTATACGGTCGACCGACCATCGTCAGAAACACCTGTCAAATACAGTATCAAATATGTCTAAGATACTAGGTTTTGTGTTGTTTCCCGTTGGATATCCACGATGGCCGCTATATGGTCTTGGACTGAACAAACAGTCCCTATTGCTTGTTGAAATGTCTGGTAAAAAGTTAATCCGGATGAACAATGAACTATACAGTGTGAGTTTTATCCTGTATCCTGTATCATGTGCCATATAGCATCGTGAAGGGGCAAGTATATATTCCATGAAACGATCGTATATACGGACGCCATACAAAAAGTTAATCGCCTATGGCTTCAGTCACACCGAATCGTACGATTTCTGGCGATTTGGCCGAGGTACGACCGAGGTACAATCTCCATGTGCAGTCACATACTGCAATTGTTCTTAAGACTGGTTGTCATTGGCGGATCCAGGGCGGGGGGCGCCTGAGGGGGCTATAGCCCCTACCTCCTTAAATTGTAAAAACAAAAGGGAAAAAAATGGGGGGGGGCGGTGCGGGGAAGAGAGGGAAATTGTATTGATGTTTTCCCTTATTTCCCCTCATTGTGCTTTGTTTTTCTGCCCCTTTGATTCTTTCATTGCAATTGTTTTGTGGTTTTGAAAAATCTTTCTTGACTCAGCCCGCCCCCCCCCCCCCCCCCCCCTCCCCCCACCCCCAAAAATAAAAAATATTCTGGATCCGCCTATGGTTGTATGGTGGTACGCGTGGTCGTGCGAACACGAACGATTGGAGAAGGTAGCTCGCAAGATCAATAGAAATTATCGTGCGACTAGTGGTGGCGATCAGCGACTGATCGTACCATCAATCGTGGCGACCTGCGACCGCTCACACGACAGGTGGCACTACCAATCATCAGGTGGCACGACAATCATCCACGACTGGTGGTACGACCATGTAGGACCTGTCTGCGATTTGGAATCGTTTTGAACATGACCATGGCCTTGCTACGACTGATTTCACTCTGGCGATCACCCACGACCTCTGCGACCAGTCGCGCGCTCTTTCTACGATTTTCCCGCGATTCCAAAAACATTCGGTCGCAGATAGGTCGTAACCTGGTCGCAGGTCCAGGCACAAGATGGACCATGCAGATTTTACTAGTTAATGGAGATAAGCGGCCTTAACTCTAGCAAAAATCCACCTAATTCTGGAGATGACAGTAAAACGTTAACTGTATAACATCTTTAAGTGCTAAACTCTTATTCGCTATTTAAGGAAAGACGAAAAATGTTTTGGGCTTTGAAACGTGTGGTAAAATGGGTGATGAATGTCATAGCCTAGTGTCACATAGTACGGAAAGGATAGGTAGGTGCATGATGCGACCACACAACATTCACGATTGCCTATATCGGCTGATCTACACCAGTATGTTCTGATGATTTCCAAACGGACAACAATTATTAACGGATTCTAATGGTGTGCTTTTCGCGTGGAAACTGACCTTTAAAATGCTGTTGACTTCTCTCACAGCACATTAATGCTAGAAAATCAAGACTGGTGCGTGACATTGCAATACAGGTGTGTAGGTGATACCTTTTAACGAAAGGGTCTGATTAATCTATTCTCAGATAAAAAGCAACACGGGCATTGATTATCCAATCGGCGTTCGATCCGCCATCTGATAGAATTTCCGTGTTAACTTTCAACAAGGATTCGTGACGCACACATAGGCCTACATGTTGGTGTTGCTTTGGGCCCCATAAAAAGTATACTTAACATCATGTTTAACACGTTTTGGGAGCGAGTACTGTTATGCAGGGGCCAAGCAGATTTTAAATTCTTCAGGGTGTTGTTTCAAATCAGACCTGCAAGATTATTTTTTCATACTGTCTAGTAACTTGGCATCTCAGGAAAATGTCAGTAATATGCAACTTTCCTGACGAATATGGGTACGGTACATGTAGTACAGCAACGTGCGCCGTTTGTTCATGTTCAATCAAATGAGATTTTCCGTTCAACTTTATGCACTACGGGGTTGTTGAACCTAACCTTAGATATTGATGAACGCAGTGTCTGGTATGGTTTCATAAGGAAAACCTGAGGGAATATGCCAAAATGTGCCTCATAGCTCAGCTGGTAGAGAATCTGCCCGGTAAGTCAGACGTCTTGGGTTCGAACCCCGTTAAGGCACTTACGATTTTTATGTCATAAAATGTTCGGTATTTAATATAGGCACTCACAGTTCCCTGGATGCCAACTGGTCGTTTATTATGTTGTTTTTCCCCCATAATGGCACTCCAAGTGAACGGCGGCCATGGAAAGATATTATTTAGTTTTTTGATTGACAAGCGTAAGAATGCACATCCACGTGTCGCGGTATGGCTAAATGAAACCCCCGGAGCTGTCAAATAAACTGATACAGGAAAATCAATGCACTCGCGCCATAAAAAAAGGTTCTTCCGTTTACTCTTGTGGAAAATGTTTGTTTTTGTGAAGCAGTAAAATCCCACCTAGAGCTTTGTACATCAATATTCGACTGTCAAAGGGTGTTTGTGATATTAATTAAATTCAAAGAGATAGTATACCTCAATCGACGTCTTTTGACAACCGTGTGTACACATGATTGTTTATATATTGTGAACAAACCATTCTGTCCTGATATACCTGAAATTTTTGCTCTTTAAATTCATTTTGTGAATTTGTAAGATTGTCAAGATTGGCTAATGTTAGTATAAATGTGGCTGAATATACAATATGACTAAGACTGCCGAGACCTGTACCATACTGAAAGCATTCTGTAACACGAATAGCGAATGGTGTACTCACATACTTCCGTCTGGTCTAGTATCCACTAGACCAGGCTAAATTTTTGTTGCTGTGTGGTGCACGCGACTATGTTCACCGTAGGAGAGATTGGCATAAAGCAACCAGACTATTGATCGCTAGGCAATGGCGTGTACCACGTAGCAACATTAGCATATCATGTGACTTTCTAAACTGCACCTCCATTTGAAAGTGAAGAATTTGGGGGCACCAGCCATGAGGTAAATGTTACACGGTCAAAGCTCATTATAACCCGGTGATGCTTGTACCGCGTGATATATGGACAGGTCGCATATGGGACAACCGTTGGTGGCGTGCAAAACAAAAGATGTTCTTCCACTTTTATCAGGTGAATTTTGTGAGTGCACGTAACTAGCTATGCGTTTTCGGGACAAAAGTTTTGTTCTTGAAACTCTAAAGCGAGTATTACAGCCAAACTATACGTTTTGAAGACCCGTGTGTGTAAATCGCTTTTGCGAACAGCTTTCATATCTTGAATCAGTTTCGAGGGCGCTTTGTATAACTAAAAATCGCCAATGTCGGATAGAATTTAGCTACTGTCCTCTGATTGATTCTGTTGAGGGATGTCATTGCAGACCAAACGGAGGGATGTAATAGACGACCGAGCGGAAGAATGCCGTTTGGAAATCGATTGCAAACTCGCATTTATAGAATGGGAGAAAATTGAAGATGTTGTTTTCCTTTTCTTCTGTGTGGATCATTCCCTTCCCAACCGAATTGGATACGGAGCCAAGAGGTTATCTTTATAAATTTTCCCAATCTCTGTAATTCGAATGTTATACACATTGCGTTGTCTGTGACATTTTTTTATCAGAGGTCTCGGTGAGTCAGAGGTTCGAATCCCGGTAAAGCCCATTATGATTTTCTCTCATCGCAAGTTTTAAATGCGACCTTTTGATTCCACGTTATACACATGTACCAGTTGTTTACGGAAATCCTGTGAGATTTTCGATTGCGTAGAAAATGTAAAATAATTTACAAACAATTAGACATGTTTTGGAATCATAGTTTGAAAACATTCCAGAATTTTTTTAACCATGCACGTAAGGGGTTCACCGAGGCATTTTTGTTTAGCTCTTACTGACACGTACTTTCTCTGCTATTAGATACATGTGTGTAAAATGAAAATCACAGGGTGTTTGTGATCTTTACCTGCAGATTCCGCAAGTAAGCTACGCCTCGACAAGTCCGGAGTTGAGCGATAAATCACGCTACGACTATTTCCTGCGAGTCGTGCCCCCAGACACTTACCAGGCGCAGGCCATGCTGGACATCGTCACCGCCTTGGGCTGGAAGTACGTGTCCACGGTAGCCTCGGCCGGTAATTACGGCGAAAATGGAATCAGCGCTTTCAGAAACCTCACTAGATCAACAGGTAGGTCAGTACAAGCAATGTCATCCATGGGTGTGTACCGTGTGTTATGTTACGCCCCAACAACACCGATGGTCCCAACTTGTCAAGATTTCCTGAAAGCTCACGCGTTTGTATGGCTGGCCAATATTTAATTGTTATATTTTTAACTTAGATGCATCGACTACAAGGCTGTGATGAAGGTCTCGGAAATGTTAATGCCACCTTATGTCCAAAAAGAAAGTTGTTAAAATATTACCCGCAATGTTAAATATTCTGCAAGGTCCCATTATCATTCGGTGGCATTTATGTTTGTTTTTTTTCTACGGAAGATGGGTGACTATGACGGCCATTTTGTATGCCGCCAGAACAAGTTTTGATGAATTTTACCACTGTATTGGGGGGTTAGAATGAAGTTTTCAGCCGAATGTCGATCCCCTTTGGCGATTTAAGGCGATAAGAAGCGCCCTTAAACTGATGCAAGACACGAATAGTGGTCAAAATATAGAAAAGGTGGAAAAGAGTGAGTCGCACAAGTATCCCTTCAAGATGTCTTTGCCGTAATGTATCACCTAAAAAGTGTCCATTTCCCGTACGAGAATGCCACCGAAAAGTTATTTTGTAACGGTCTTTGGAGTTTATAAACTACGCCTGCATTCGTAGCAAGATGAGCGTCACTAGCTTCTGGGTATTTGACTTCTAAATGCACGGGAATGCCTTGCCATGCCCAACGTAATTACATTATGTACACATGTCTTGTTATAGAAAAACGAGAAATTTGCTTTTAGTGTCTTCTGCCATGTGGAGAACACCAAGCGCCCTTGGACATTCTCTGCATGTTAAAGACAGTTTTTCTTGTCAACCCGTGAAGTAAAATCTTGGGTAACTGCAAAATGCTGTACTGGGCCTTGAATTTACAATGGAAAGTCTTAGGTCTGTGCCACATTTCTTACAGTCGGTTTCAGCAATGTAAACACCTCCTTTAATTTTAAGCGTTCCTTTTTCGCATGATATTTATTCGCATGACAATTTTTGCAGGTCCTTTCAGTGGAAATGTTGTTTTCTGTCCGCCGAAAAAAAGATTTGCATGAATTATAAACGAAATTTGTTTAAAGACAGCTATCGTGATCTTAAAACGAAATCTCGTCACAAAAACAGAAATTCTTCAATTTCGACATAATATAGTTTGCCAATGCATTTGATACGGGATTAAATATCGGGCAGTCCGTGTGTGCAGAATCGCGTGATTACCTTTCCGATGTAATGCCCGTCGTATTATTGGCTGGTCAGAGAGAACTCCGTCATAGTGTAAGAAATGTTTTTATTGGAACTGGCACTATCATAACCTCAATCAGAATCTGCTGGTTTTCCAACAGACCATCAACAACACGCCTTTAAACAAATAATCACTGTCTTCTCCGAAGACAGTATGGAGGGACCGTATAGTCAGATGAGTGTACCAACCATATGGATGTCCACCATACGGCTTTTCCTTATAGACACTATAACAGAAGATCTGCAGCGTGTTAATTTGACTTTTGATGTATGGGGGAACAAAACGAAAAGGTTGCAATGAAGAAATTAGTAGTTCAGGATGCGTATTAAGACTCGTCGACATAACACAGTATTTATAATTTAGCGCACTTCATGCGTCAGCTGTCAAAACCTAGACGGAGTGCACTTGACTTCGTTGACAACTGAAGCCACATCGGTGTGCTTTAAGGCTCGCTACGCCACGTCAGGTGTAAAATCCAGACACTTCGGGAACACTTTAGAATAATAACCATAATTGCCCCGGCTGACAGAGGAAGGACTCATCTCGCCAAATCAAGCGTGGGTCGATTAAACAGTGATCATCTACCCCACGACACGGCCCAAGCGGTTTTACTTTCCTGGCCGCCAAAAAGGAGCTTCATTCATCTTCAATATTGCAGGATGAAAATGTGGGAGATGTTTAAAGGTTGATTGTCTGTGCTGTTAATAAATTTCAGTTATAATTATAAAACAGCAAAATAAACTGAATAAAATGGATCTTTCTTGGTTTGCCGAAGTTACTAGATTTAGGATAAGTAAATAGATCAAATCCACCAAAGGAAGTTATGGAACAAACAGTGCAATTCGGGCCATTCACAACACGGGTGCAACAAAGAATTTGACGCGACAAGGCTACATTCGCTGTGCATCTTGGGGGCGGGGCGGGGGGGGGGCGGGGCGGGGCGGGGGGGGGGGGGGGGGGGGCGGGGCGGGGGGGGGGGGGTTCGGGGGTGGTGGAGGATAATGCTGACACGCACGTTGCTAAACGTATAACAGTAAAGCATATAACACCTGGTAAGTTCTCAGGAAAAGGGGGCACGGATTGACTTTTTCTCATTGCAAACACTGCTATCTGTCTTTTAATAATATAGACTTGTACTTACTAAATAGTCTCCAACTGTCCTGTCAAACGACTACAAAGAGGTGAACCGCACATTTGGAAAACGCGCTCTCAGACAGAAACTCTTGGTGGCGCTATGTGTTTTGAAACCTTAGAGTCGATAAAACCTTGGCGGGGTGCACCAAAGTGTTCGTGTTTTCTAAATTCCAAATATTCCGAAGGTAACTAATGGCATCGGCAAAACAAGAAAATTATCTATTTTACTGGAATTTCTTTTAGAGGTGAAATGGCATTAACTTTTGAAATAACTTAACTACTGGACATGCTGTCTATTGTCTATTATATTGCACTTTCGGAATTTCTTCAATTGGCTCTCTAAAATGCGGAAACAATTTCCGCCCACAATATTCTTGGGCTCCTATGACACTTCTAAAATACTTAATATCAAGAAGCTCAACAGACCTTTTATCCTAAAAAAACAAATCCGTGCATATTTTTTGTTTGTTGAATAAATTTTTTAAAGCATCTTCAGTTGGCAATGTCTCACACAGAGGTACAATTTTACACTGGAAAAAATAATGTGGTGTTTGTTTTACCAGCGCCTGCTGGGTGAACATCATTTTTGCAGTGGCAGATCTAGCACGACTAATCCCAGCAGGCATATAGATTGGGAAACAAGAGCGGAACTAGTGGGGGAAACTAAACAGCTGTAACTACATGGCAAACCATTTGGTGTGATGCAAGGAGTGTGTTCAGATCACATTTTGACCCCCATTTTCCCCCATGGTTGTTTAGATTTTTATACCACATCATGTGTCTTATTTTTCACATTATCATTCTGAAATTTCGCGCTTTCAGTCCGTATATTTCCAAGGGTATCGTCAAAAACCCACCGATGTTTGGTAAACCAAATGTGTCCGGAACGTAATCAGCATGGTGAATACTAGACTGCTCTTCCAGACGGATTTTAAATAAATTTGGTTCTCACTGCAGCAGAGGAAAAATGCATAATGGATATCTGCATGAACATTTCATTGTTAGTAATTATGCTACAGCTAGAATGCATCTATGCAAAAATACTATCGAATTTCCAATTTTGATGTACATGTAAAATTACATGTAAATATTATCACTTCGCTCGGCGGTGTTGTCGTGGCTGATGTTGTCTACGGATCAATCAATATTTGCAAATTTCCTGCTTTCTTGTCATGGATACTATTCCGGGGATGTATTTTATACGATCGTTAAGTTAAATCGAAATCCTTTAACAAATATATATGAAGAGTTTCTTCGGAAACCGCAATAAATGCCATATCCCAAAAAAGTTGAGATAATGGTGTTAGTACATTCTCGATTGGTGGTCCTATACATTTGTCAAATAGATTATCGGCAAACTGTGTTATATCTCAGAAAAAAAACTGTTTTAATTATTGGGATTTACCATTGACTGTAGTGCTTAGTTGTAATACAAAATGGTAGTTTTCTCAAAATGCCCCAAATGGATATAATAGCGTTTTGCGATAAAACTCTTCATATGAACAACACCTCTAAGTAACGATGTTTTCGGTCTAAAAATACATCATGTCATAATTGTCTGCACCGTGGGAAAACACCGGAACTAAACACCGGTCTCCTGTTATTACTCATCAAAATTTAAATCGTCTTTATCGTCCCTTGATTAGTTATTCACCCATAGGCAAAACATACACCTATAAAATATACATAGTCGAGCGCCCAGGCATGAAGAAACCGTCTATGGAAATGATAAAGCCGTCTACCACGTGCGGTCATATAATTCGGACGCAGCCTAATATTTCCTGACTATACATGTATGTGACGTAGTTGTGTTATGTTGAATACCATTGCCGAGATTAAAATGTAGAACAGCCCTGCTGCAGCCGATTTCACGAAAAATTGCGTAGCTTGCGCAACTTTTGAAAATGGCATAAGCTCCATAGGCTTGCGTTTAATTATCACAGGAATGTTGCGCAGCTTACGCAATAAAAAAGGTTGCGCAAGCGAGCTTACGCAGTGCGTAAGGATTCGTGAAATCGGCTGCTATGGCCCGTAACTATATATAGGACGTCATGTTGGGACGTTTACTGTATACTCAATCCTCGCTTGCAAATAATAGAACTTCCAGAACAATGGATGGCAGCAAACGTTTTGTTGGAGCACTCACATCTCTGAGATTTATTATAGATAAATTATATACTACTCAAAGTTTGCTAAGGATCACGTTCCAATTTTGATGTATTCTTTTTTTCTGAATGCTGGAAATTATGCAAATTGTTATTGTTTTGTAATCTACAGTGAAACCTGCTATTAAGGCCACCTTGATAAACAGGCCACCTGCTTATAGTGGTTTCCCGTCTTTGGTATATAATGCTTAAGCAGCCTGTACAAAGAGGCAACCTGTTTATAGTGGCCAGCTTTTTTACTGTTTCGGGGATGGCCAAAATTGAATGTGCAAGTTTTACTGTATTTTCTAAGGATCAATACATCGTTATTAATTATTACTTTTAATAAAATTGGATGAAAACATCAGTGATCCTTGGCAACCATTTTGTTTCCAAAATGGCTGCAGATAAGTTTTTCAACAAGAAAAATGCGAGTCCGTGAAAAGAGGAAGAAAAGTATACGTTGCAACTCCTCGCTTGCAAATAACGAGAAGCTTTCAGAACGCTTGGTGGCAGCAAACATGTAATTGGAACACTCAATGGGCTTCTTTCAAACCCCTTCGCAGAATCTATATGTTATCAGACTTGCTTTAATCAGTTTGCGTGAGTTTGGAATCAATGTTTGGAATGCCGGTAGTAAACCATTCGTGAGCAGCCTGGGTCTTGTCTGCGCGTACATTCTGCGTTTGTAATTACTCTAGACTAATGGAAAATACCATGCTATTGGCAAGTATCTGGCGCAGAATATATCTTTAGAAATTGGTAACCAAAGGCTTTACAAACACCAAACGCCAAGTATTTTGTTGTTTCTATTCCTGAACACTATTTATGCATCTAATACATGCGTACGCTATATAGACGTCTACGCAGCACCCCAGACCGCGTCACCCCTGTGCGCACCGCGTACGCTTGGTCATTTGCCTATGGGAGTCAATTGGGTGGATTCACACTGATCTTTTCGCGCGTAAATGCGACGCACGTTGCTTTGAGAAAAGGCGGCGTGGAGGTAATTTGGAGTAAAACGACACACTGAAAACCACAGAATCGACGTGGGCGGAAAGCGTTTTAGGGATTGTGTGGCTGCCAGTGCGCCACTCCACTCCAAATTCCATCCACACCGCTTTTTCTCAAAGCGACGCGCGTCGCGTTTACGCGCAAAAAGGCATATATCTACCCTTAACCCTTCTCACTGCGTACGTAATATGTGATCAGTCTCTGTTAAAGCCCAAATACATTATTTGCAGTTACCCAAAACATTAAATCACGAGTTGACAAAAACAGCTAAAAGTGTTGATTGCAATGGTAATAAACACCACATGATTTCTTCTGAGAAAAATGGTACCTTTGTGGGAGAAATTGCCAACTGAAAGTGGATTTTTGATACTTTTATTCACACACACAAAAACATGCATGGATTTTCATATTTTCTGAATTATTAACTGCATCTAGGTGGCTGAAATTTCTACAAGGCAGTTTTCTCGACATAGGCTTTTAATTACGAGTGGAAATAACGCCGTTTTGAACAGTATACCAATCATGTACTTAAATTTGAAGACGGGCTTGGCACGAACTGCACAGTACAATGTGATTTCGGCAAATATGCCCGTATACCGTGCCAGCAGAGCTTTCAGTCGCTATCGCCACACCCTGCTACACTGTCAGTTAAATATGATGTACAATTCTGATATACATAATATTTCTGTGTTTGATCAATCTCATCCTTAGCCTATCTGTTTATTGTTGGGTCAGAAATATGTCTAGCCGCTTCCGAAGTCATACCCCGAGATGCCACCGACAGTTTCTTCGACAAGCTGGTCAAGTACCTAACCTCAACGCCCAACGCCCGGGGTGTGGTGACCTTCGCTTCAGAGACCGACATCCGAAGGCTGCTGGCGGCCGTGGGTAGAGCCAATCTAACGGGTCATTTCATCTGGATTGGCAGCGATGATTGGGGGACCAAACCTAATCCGGTAGAAGACCAAGAAGATCTTGCCGAGGGTTCCATTACAATTATGCCAGCAAGAATTCCAAACAAAGGTAAAAATACAAGAGACATGTGACAAACGGATGCTTTTACAATTAAGGCTGGATTGACACAGCTTTTTTGCCCGTAAATTTGACGCTATGAGAAAATACTGCGTTGAGGGATTCTTGAGAAAAATGATGCACTGAAAACCCACAGAATCAACTTGATATAAGTGACCATGAAGCCATTATTTTTAATCTTCGCCTGAATGTGAAACGAGTACAAGGAATGTATATTGCAAAACAGACTTTGATAAATTTAGACAGGACCCGAGGGAAGCTGAGTCAGTTTTTGCCGAAGCAGTTGACGAGGCTAATATTGAATTTATTTAATGTGCTGTACTTTTATTTCAATAAGATTAAGTATATGGAGAATCATCGTGGATCTCAAAGTGGGAGATATCCCTTTTCGCGATCCATAGCTATGTAAAAAATTAATATAATTTTTGTCATCGCAATTGATACAATATATATGACTTTGCTTTGTACATTTTCACATAAGGTTTTGATGACTATTTCACATCCCTTACACCGGAAAACGGCTCAAGCAAAGTCTGGTTTCAAGAATACTGGGAACGGACGTTCCACTGTACCTTTGATGAAGTAAAGGCCGAGGCATCAGACTCTCTCCAGGTGTGCACAGGTAAATGTACACTTCCAAGGTTTAGCACCTGACTATGGCTCAGTCTTGTTAATAAACACAATCATAATAGCATACACAATTCACTACATGTGCGGAACCGCCATAAGTATGCATATTGGCAAAACAGGGAGGCTTTCCTTGCATGAACAATCACCCCTATGGCTTTTGTCCATTGTAAAATACGACATATGCCCGGAAAGCCTCGCTTTGAACGCAACCGTGCAAGTGGTGAATAGTTATAGTTTTGTTACAGAATTTTTGAACAAAATATTGGAAAACTTAAGCGAGATAACAATACGTGCTTATGTATGGTTTTAGTAAATCAACAGAAAATATTTTTGACATGTATCATTTCGTAATCTGTCTTTCAAGAAATATATTAATTGGGAATGTCCCTTTATTCATTCAACACATTCTCCAATAAATATATTAATCTCCGGTATTGTGGGCAGTCCCCTTCAGTGGTGTCTGTCTGCCAATGCTGCGAATGGGCATAGTCGTCATTGCAGGTCAATATTGAAGATCTTTGTGAACCATCAAAGAGTATAATTCGTGTTTCCAAGTTATTCATCAACGGATATCTACTTTAGGGCAATATCCAAGTGGACTATTTTCGATTTGGGACAGATGCCATACTTAGGACGAAACAACCAAGTCTTCAGTAAATCAGCAACATGCCTATTATTTTCCAGGACTGGAAGTGTTTTCTGACGAGACGTACGAACAGGAAGGGAAGATTTCATTCGTCATAGACGCCGTGTACTCATTTGCGCATACTCTGAGCGAAATGCAGCAGGATCTGTGCAATGGGACGGAAGAAATGTGCACCGAACTGCTCAATGTGAACGGAGAGAAACTCCTGAGTACCTTAAAGAACATTTCATTTGAAGGTCAGTATAGTTGGTATTCTGTCATTCCTTTGAGACATCTATTCGTATACGTGCTCAGATTACACTAAATAAGTCACACCACTTTAAACTTTTTGTGTTACTGTACAGAGGAGTTTATGCACAGTGGGAACACGCCATTCGCCATTTGCACGGTTGCGTTTAAAATGAGGCTTTCTGCGCAAGCATATTTTACAATGGACAAAGCCATCACAGCAATCAATATAAGGTATACGCGAGGGTGTCTTTGTTCATAAATTCGCTGTTTTGTCAGCAAGGCGGTTCCGTGCAAGTAGCGATCAAATAATCACGTTTTGGTGAATCCTTTTGACGAAGTTCTGATTTTAGCAAAGCATGCAAGAAATTCAGCTTGGGTAACATTGAAGTGCCCAGAAAGTGTTTTGTGAAGGTTGGCTACTAAAGCTTCCCCTGAGGTACAGGGTGACCCAAGACATGCCACCCACAAACGCTTTATTATATTGGATGCCATTTTGTGGTCGCCCTGTATACCCTAGCGATGCACATCACATTTAATTTTGTGGCAAACATGCTTTCTCTTGTTTCAAGTATGCCAAGGGCTTTGTTTGTGGCAAGAGTGCAGTTTAGGCTTTTGGGCCAAGCGTGCCCTCATTGTTGCAAGGGTGCCGAAGGCTTACTAGTGACAAGAGTGCAGTTTACAGCTCTTGGGCCAAGCGTGCCTAAACATTGTGCCCAGTATGCCAAGGACTTTGTGGCAAACATGCCACATACATTTAAATCAAGCATGCACCCCCTCTTTTGTGGCAAGCGTGCCAAGTATTTTGCGGAAAGTATTATGCCATGTGCTTTGCGGCACATGTGTCAAGTACTTTGCGGCACATGTGTCAAGTACTTTGCGGCACATGTGTCAAGTACTTTGCGGCACATGTGTCAAGTACTTTGCGGCACATGTGTCAAGTACTTTGCGGCACATGTGTCAAGTACTTTGCGGCACATGTGTCAAGTACTTTGCGGCACATGTGTCAAGTACTTTGCGGCACATGTGTCAAGTACTTTATGGCAAGTGTCCTGAGAACCCAGGAGCAAGCGTATCCTCTCTTTTTGTGGTAGTATACTGAGTACTTAGGGGAAAGTGTGTCCTCTCTTTTTTGTGGCAAGTATGGCAAGAGCATTGGGCATGCGTGCCAGTGCCCATTTACCCTTTTACGGATAGGCTTTATTTTGCCGGAAAATTGGCCCAGCATGTGCATTTAGATAGAGTTAGGTGCAAGGCTGAGGCCAGAGCTGCCAGCTGGCTTCAGGGGGAAGACTAGTATAAACTTCTCATTTCACAGACTAATAAACGGCCTTATGTTTACTCCTCTCTACTTTTCTGTTAACAATTTGTCCGTATTTTAGGTTAGAAGTTTGGAATCCTATTTGGGTCACTCCATGAAAACATGGGTATAAACAGACGATTTATTTTTCCCTCTTTTTTGACAATGGCGGCAGCTAATTTGAAAAAAAACTTACGTATTCTCTGTATGGCTATAATAACGTATACACACATGTAGTTCCCTCGATCAAAAACATACGTACAAAGACATAGTGGAAACGGTGTTCCTAATGGCGGTCGCTAATTTGCATAAATTGCACATTTTGTTTTGACACTACTTATTCAGAAACACGTTTATCTTGTGTCCAAGAAAACAGGTTTAGACACTTGGATTTGGTACTTAAATGTAAAGTTACATTGAAAAATAGACTTTGGCCTAATGGCATCTAGTAATTTCCATATTTTGCATACATGTATTTAATTTGCATATTATGCAAATTAGAGCTATTTCCCCGAGGCGAATTTTGATGGTGTTCCGTAGACTTCCCCCATATGCCCTGCAATGGAAACAAATGTGCTGCACTTCCTTTGTGTTATTTTAAAGCATTTTAATAAAAATATCCCCATTTTGGCTTTCATCTTGGACGCCATCTTGAATACCTGACTTGGGGCCAGTTATTATTTTTGGGAACATCCTGATTGAGTTTTGCTGGAATCGGTAAGTTATCACTGGGAATCGAATCTAGAAGAAAAGTATCATTAGGCATATGGTTGTCACTGACAACTGATAATGCGGTCCTCATTTGCATAATTTGGCACTAGCCAATCACCTTATAACTTTGGAAACATCCTTACATGAATAAAATCCTTGACCATGAAAACCTATACCTAGACACCAAATTTGCTTTGCTAACAGCACTATTTACCAAGTTATGGAAAAACATATGATATTTTGTAATTGCGGACTTAATTTACATATTATGCAAATTGCTCAAAGGCGAGACAGGACGTCATCAAGTGGATTCACAAATGGTACCACTTGACCAGTAATATTCTGCTGAGACAAAACCTTTAGATGGCAAAACAAGTTTCAGACCCTCGGCTGCCGGACTATGAGTAGGTCCACGTTGAGTTGGCCCCACCGCTTCATTTCCTGCGTATTTTCTGTGGCTGTTCTATTACCATTTGTACGGTAAAATATCGCAGTATAGTGGGGCCATGCGGAGTTGGCCCCACCGGAGTTTTACTGCTAGAATCCCCACTGTACACTAAACTTTTTTAGGATACACTAACATCCAAAACGGAGTCAAAGCTACTCTTTAAGAGTAGAGTCCAGCAACTATGTCGAAAATAACTCAATTTTAAGTAATTTTGACTCCTTAAAAAAATCAAAGGAAAACAGAGTCTCATGACCGACTCTTCAGAAAGAGTCCAGCAACTATGTCGAAAATGACCCCATCTGACTCTTTCAAGGGTCAAATAATTTAGTTTGGAAGAGCCATAATGATCATGTGGAAGTATTTATTCATCGCCCCTCAGAGTCACTTGACTGGCTCAGAGTCGTGGTGACTTATATTTGAAGTCATACCATATCAGTGAATCGACGACATTATACATGTACATGTACATGCAATTTACATGTTCGCATTTTCAATCAAAAGGACGATATACTTGCAAGCGCCATGCATGTCTTAACAACCATAATTATGATGGTTACAGCCTCTTTCTAACAAAGACTTTGTTAGCAAAATCATGGCGATTCTGTGCAAAAAAAAGCAATGTACGACCAAGTTTGGCCCACCTACATGCATGTAAGCAAAATGTAGTTTCATATTTTGTGTCCGTTGAAACTGAATGTGGACTTTGATATAAGAATCACAAATATTTTACGAGATTTACGGGCCTTTTCGCAATATTGAGATTCAAATGACTTTGGGACAGGAGTCAAACTACTCTGTCTTGTGAGTAGTTTGACTCTGGAGGTTTGACCCCGATGTGGTACTAAGGCTGGGACTTGAAAGGGTTTACACACAAAAGGGGCGTTCTAGATGCTCACACCATGTAACATCAGTGGCCTCCAGCCTCATTGAAATACAGGAATACAATTATATTTCAGGGGGCTTTGAATTCTGGGAACACAGGCCAAAAGCGCGGCTTTTATAAACACTGTTATCGTTTTAATTACGAAGAGAATTGAAGCCGGCGCCACGCAAAATTAGTTGCCCTAAAGGTACCGTAATAAACGTTGTAAATGCCCACAGACATCTACTGATTAAGCAGAATACAATTTACACCCATTTACCTCCTATTTGTGTCATAAATTTGTGTTTTTCATCGTACTCACGTCGCGATTCCAAACTGTCTGCCATGTTTAACAACGTGCAACTTTCACACGGTTACTAGGTGACGTCATTACACCGAGCCTTACACCAGAGACCCTGCCGCTAGGTCGGGCAGTAGTGCATGGCAGCCACGGGGGCAGGCTCGTGTATCACGTGATGGCTAAAAGAACGCTCCGGTGTAAGTTGGTGTTATACAATGTAAGCATCTCGAACGCATCCCCCCTAATGACGGCAATCGTCAATGCATGTATGAAAAATAATGGCTCACAAAGCCACAGAGGCTTGCATTCATTAATGCCACTTCTAGTTCTTACGTTGTGCTAGGTAAACTAAAAGCTTCTTTTCTAAGTAATTTTTGCTTTCAATTGCACTTAAAACTGGTGTGTTGTTTTGTTTTGTATTTTCAACAAGGGAGCAGCGGAACGGTGCGTTTCAACAAAGATGGCGACAGACCCGGAAGTTATGAACTTTACCAGTTTCAGCAAACTGAACCTGGCGAGTACAACTACGTACCTGTCGGAACATGGGCAGACAAACTGTCCCTAAACTGGACCATGATCAGCTGGGGAGGAAGCAATCCAGACGTTATCCCGGAGTCCGTATGTTCCTTACCTTGTGATACGACCAAAGGTGAGCAGCGCAAGAAACGACAAGGGGATGAATGCTGTTGGTTGTGCATTTCATGCGAGGGATACCAGTATCTGGTCGACGAGTGGCAGTGCAAGAACTGCAGCCAAGGCTACCGGCCCACACACGACAGGCGGGACTGCCAGAAGATCCCATCCGAGTACCTGAGGTGGGACTCTCCCTGGGCCGTTGCACCTGCTCTGCTGGCTGTGATTGGAATAGCCGCTACCATATTCATTATCGTGATCTTCGCGCGTTTCAACAGCACTCCCGTCATCCGTGCCTCGGGCCGGGAGCTGTGTTACGTATTGCTGTTCGGTATCCTGTCCACCTACCTATCCGTTTTCACGCTGATCGCAAGGCCAAGCATTTTCACCTGCTTCCTAAGAAGACTCATGCTTGGTCTCTCTGTGGTAATTTCATTCGCCGCACTTTACACAAAAACTAACCGTGTATACAGGATCTTTAATAGTGGCAAACGGTCGGTGAGAAGACCTAAGTACACCAGCCCCAGGTCGCAGATGGTGATCTGCTTCGGACTCGTATCCATCCAGCTAGTGGGGGCCACCCTCTGGCTGGCCATAGACCCTCCGCGGGCCATGAAGACATTCCCATCATGGCACCAAGTGATTTTAGAATGTGCAGTCACAGACATTTCATTAGTGCTGTCCTTGGTGTACGCTATGGTTCTTATTGTCATGTGCACTGTATATGCCTTCAAGACTCGCAAAATGCCAGAGAACTTCAACGAGGCCAAATTTATTGCCTTTGCAATGTATACGACGTGTGTTGTTTGGGTTGCCTTCATACCGATATACATTGGCACGTCGTCAACAGATTACAAAGTAAGTACATATTATGTGTTGTCAATTTTGTACCACCACAAGTTCAAATCATTTGATCAGTAACCAAAAGGAGCAAGCCTTGAGGTAATACAAATACTTTGTAGGATTCGTGTGGGTCACTGTGAAAACAATCATTTTGAAGAAAAGAATACTGCCCTGTCTTTTTGGACTGCTTTCGTTCATTTCTCAAAGTGTAAACTAGTAGGACCAGCAGCTATGCTTACTGATGCAAATCACGGAAGTAATATTGAGAATAAAATTGATACCCGTGCCTAGCCTCGTTGTAAAGACAAGGTTTGGAATGTGGATATAGTCTGACGCCTCCACAACCACCAGCTTGTGTTTCAAAGAACTGATTGAGGGAATACCGTTACGAAATTGCTTACGTGGATAAGGTTATTCAAGGTTTAAGCCTACTTCCTCATACAGTACTTTGTTCACGCCAATAATTGTGATATTCTTCCATTCGGTCTTACAAAATGCAGATTCAGCAAACGTTATTGTGCCTGTGTTTCGTCGTGAGTGCTAGCGTCACGTTGGGATGCATCTTCGTGCCCAAAATCTACATCGTCATGTTCGCGCCACAGAAGAACAAGAAACCGTCGGGAACGATGATGCTAAATAGTCGGATGCGGTCCACGTGTGGCTCCATCGAGGGTAAACCCAATGGGGAGATGAGGGGCCAGACCTTGACCACGGGCGCAGCGCCAGTGTCCAATACAACCTCATCTGGTAGGTGAGGTCTGTATTCTTGTTTCCATCCAGGACAATTCCAGTGAAAAACGCCTTTTGGATGTTTTAGTTGCCATTTTCGCAGTCGAGGCCAGCATGGGTTCAAAGAAAAAACAAAATGGACACTTGATTTCAAGATGGCTAACGTTTGACACATTTCCACTTTACACGAATATGACAAAAATTGGGCTTTCATATAGTACATGTGCCTATAATTATAGGCACAAGGGCGATTTTCAAATTCCCGCAATCGTCCAAATGTATTCAAACAGTTCCCTCGTGCTCAGCGCTTGACAGGGCGCTGAAGGGCTATTGCGTTTTGCAAATTTCTATGAAAGGAACCCATCGCTTTCTGAGTAGCTACTGTTACTAAATTATACTATGGATAGCCGTGTTTTACTCTCTCAAAACCAATACCTAAATATAATGTGTAAAGCACGAAAAGTAAAAACCGGCATCAGTTTTCGCAGCAACAACTACAGTGTGAGTCAAAAACTATACACTTTTAAAATTAGTTGTTGTGTTTTAGTGTACCAATATTTATATGAGAAGTTTTGACATGTATTTTGGATAAGTTCTCCTGTGTCTTTTGGTAGCAGTTTAATTAAATTATGTTTCATGCATGACCGCACATGAGGCGAATAAGGCTGTCAGGTGGAACACGACTTGCGCCAACTGATCAGAATTGAAAAAAAGAGACCAAAACAAACCCCCCATAAGCACAAAATGTGCCTTTGTTTAGGTTGTGGCTTGTCCCTGGCTTGTCCTTGTGGCTTCGTATTTACGAACATTTGAGTTAACGGTGGCACGAGTTGGACATATTGCATTAAGAAATTGCTAGCGAAAGCTTTGGAACATAGCCGTGGCACTTTTTGTGCGGTGGAATTTACTTACCAAGTATAAGCCCTTTGCTGGGGTGTGAGTTGAGGACGAGCCATGTTTTAAGATAGTTTTTAAAATGTTTTAAAACGTTTTAAAGAATGTTTTAAAAATAGCCCACAAGATGTTTCATTGTACGTGTTCAAAGAGGCTCTGTTGATCCTTGACAACAACCAAGTCACCAGCAGAGCTGCCAATCCTCCCAGGTTTTGGGGAAGACATCTGGGAAAACAGGTTCATTCCGTGACATGGCTGAACTTATCCAAAATACATGTCAAAACATCTCATATAAATATTGGTACACTAAAACACAACAAGTAATTAAAAAGTGTATATTTTTTTGTTTTACTCGCAGTATATTTTCTGCACTTTAGATACTCCAGAAGTGATTATCTTTGAAAGAACACAACATCTTTGAAAGGTACAGGTCATAAACTGTATCCGATGAATAGACAGCCGAAGTGTGACGTGCGTTGCCATGGCAATTGGATCTAAACTATCATGGCCGTCGGGGAAAATACCATTGGAAAAGCATTGGGACACGGTTGAGTGATTTTTAGTTTATATCCAATTGCCTAGGCAACCAACAAAAGGTGACGTATTCACTTCGGCAGTCTATTATGCAGCGCGTGACGGATTGACCCGTACTGGTGTCTGTTTCATATGACGAAATTAAACTGGGGCTCCTCATTCCATACTATCGGACTCGATGTCATTTTGCCCCGCGTGTCATTTCTTTGATTTCATTCAATTTGTTTCAAGCACTCTGTTTTCGTTCAGCTTCTTACATCCTTTTCATTGAGCTGATTTTTACCACCAGTCTCGAATTGGTGCAATCAAAATGTAAACTCTTTAAAGCGCACGTGATGTTTTCTTTCGCGAGATCTGTTATCTCCGTCCTCATGTCACTTTTTTTAAAATTAAGAACGTTTCAACGGAAAGGTAGTTATAATTAATGGATCGCACGTTTGAAGTGAATGTAAGTCACTTCTTACACTGTTAAAAGGGTTGTTTAAAAGTTTTAAACAAACGGGGTTGTTTATGTGCCCTGCTTTAAACAACTGTTTAAAATTTAAACAGCCTGTTTAAAATTTAAACAGCCTGTTGAAGCAGGGCACATGTCTGTTTTCTCTGTGTATTTTCTATGATAAATGCTATGTTTACTGTGTGAATGATCGTTTTAGCACAGTTACACAAGGAGTAAGTTAGAGCAGAATTCTCAAAATATCTCCTTTGAGTAAAGAAAGGCACGAATCTGCACGGACGTTCTTTGTCATGAAATCAATTCGTGTCTTGTATTATAAGATGCTTGTGGTTAACTGAAGTTCTTGTAACCCGGCAGAAGTAACGAAAATAATTTCCGAGTTACCAATCGTTAAATTTGTCTCTTTTTCAGATTTTGAGTCAAAAACACCGGACGAGGAGGCAACCCGATTTTAACACCACTGCAATCATCGTAACCCTGCTGACGTTGAGTGTTGAAATTTACAATGGATTTAAATGTCTTTCTAAAGCGATGAAACATGGACGTGCACATTGAGTAATGTTCGTAAGCAGGATAGTTTGCACAAACAGTGGTTTGGCGTAACGGTAAATTTGATTTGTCTTTTGATGGTATAATTAGCGCAGGCTCGACCGCACAATGGACTGGTTTAATTTTTCTTTAAGATGTTGACAATTTGAGAGTTGATAACATGTCTGAAGTTATACCCAGTACGCAAATTTGGACGCCCATTGGTAGCTGTGTTCAGTGGATTATGAATCCGTTTGCACAGCAATTAATTAAATAGCGCAATATATTTTTATACGATTGACATACCTTCATCGGTAAAAGTGTATGGAAATACCGCATACCATACCGCCGTAAAATGGGTTGACTATGCTCATTACATGTATCTGCGCATGTAATTTCATGCACAGATACATGAGCGTAGTGAGAACTGTAGGGTTATGTCTTCGATATAACAACAAAATGGAAATCCGCATTCCATGCACTCAGGTGTAGTGAATGTACCAGAGAGTAATGCACGTGGAACTCCCAACAGTGATACGCAACCTGACATGTGAAAGGGAAGGAATTCCAGTTTTGGTTTGTGAAATTGTTTTCCCTGAAGTGCAATTATTAATATTAGGAATTAAAGAATAGGATGAACTCGACGTTGATTTTGTGATGGGATTCTGTGGGCGAACGTTTTGTGAGTTTGTACACTCTTGCAGTAAAATTTGGCAATGAAATCAAGTATCAATGTATAAGAGGCTGCCACCTTGCAATCTGATATATAATAGACTCAGAACGATAACTTATCATTCAATAGACCTTATCCACGCGTTTGAACGTTTCAATCGTGTCCCCTGAATCAGTTCTATACAATGCAGAATTGTATAGAGTGCATGCAAACTGTCAATTGAAAAGGTGCCAGTTACGTACGCGTTCCAAACCTCGATCTAAACACGAAGCTTAGAACGCACAAGTATAGTCTGGCACCTTTACAATCAGCATTGTGCATTCTTTACAACTGATTCAGGGGACACGGTTGTACCGTTCAAACGAGTGATACGGTCTATGGATTTTATAGTGCAAGCAATTTTCAATCATATTCTCCTGAATCGGTTACGGAAAAGTAACTACAGATTTAGAAAGTACCAGACTGTTTGTGCATTCCATGCCTCGTCTTTGCAACGAGGTTTTGAACGCATACGTACAGCCTTAGGAAAAATATTGGACACCTATGTATTGAGTTATTCATAAACAAATCACTCCTCTTCGGCAGCAACCGGGCTTATGTTTATGATGTTTGTTGGTCTTAGACAATAGTCATTAGCTCAGGAGGCATTATTATTATTATTTCTTTCTGATCTTTATACCAAGGATTCCTCTAAAGTGCCCATTACACTGTCACTCGCAAGCGTGAGGAAACCCATGAAGAATTAGAAATTAGAAATGGCCAGAGACACCGGGGAATCCCCTTGCTCTTCACGAAGAGCTCTGGGTTATTTAAGGTGCGTTGCCGTTACCTAACACACTGGACAAACGTCTTTACATCCCTTCAGAAGAAAGCAAGATGGAGCAAGTGTAGTTAAGTGCCTTGCTCAAGGGCACAGGTACCGCAGCCGGGGGAGGTTCGAACCCGCAACCCCACATTCCTTAATAAATTGTTATGTACATATTTTTGTTGACTGTCAGGTTGTAGGTGGTCCAATTTTTTTTTCTCAAAAAGGCTGTAGTCTGGTACCTTCAAAATCAACAATATCCATTTTATACAGAACTGATTCAAATGGTACGGTTGAAAACAGCTTTCGCGCGAATAAGGTATGTTAGGGTACGGGTGGATTCACACCGAGCTTTTTTGCGCCTAATTTGGACGGGCGTCGCTTTGCGAAAAAAACGGCTTGGAGGAAATTTGGGGTGAACAGATGTTCTACAAATCACAAAATCACTCGAACACCTTCCGCCGAGTTGATTCTGTGCATCGCTTGACTCTATAATTTCCCTCCACGCCCCTTTTTTTTAATCAAAGCAACGCGCGTCAAGTTTAGTGTGAATCCATCGTTAGTATATGCATACAGTGCGCCACCTTAAACCTGTACGCGGGCAATGCGCAGGCCTCCTTTTCTCCAAATAGGCATTAGGAAATGTTTGACATCGATTAATTACGCTTTGAGGCTTGCGCATAAACAAATGATTGGTTAATTGTTTCTTGCCAGGTATAGACCGTATCGAATAGCCGTTGGGCATCATTTGTTACTTAAACCGTTCAACAATGGAAGCACATTATGTGCAGCCATGTATGTCCTCAAGGAACAAAGAAACTGCCCCACGAAATGGCGGATTTTCGATACGGTCTATTGGAAACGGAATTCTTTTATTGTCAATAAATGTTCAACACTTTTATTTCGAACAAACTCGATGTGTAAAAGTATAGCTCACGTTTTTAATACTGTAACAATGAATTCACACAGTAATTATTCTCGTCTAATCCCACATGTTTTTAAGGGAAATTAATAATACATATAGACGATTTGGTCTTTTTTCAACCGAGGGGTCTACAACCGAACCCTGCAGTAGAAGAAATGGCACTTTGCATTAGTCTTTTCTGCGACAAAGAGCAGTGCCACGGTTTTGCTGTTGCTGAACCTTGCAATCATTGCCACTGTAAGTTGGGCAATACCACTTTTTCAACAGTTGGTCTTTAGCTACATAAAATTGGTAAATTTGTGGGAAAATTACCCATATTGTGGGATAATTACCCAATTTGTGGGAAATTACCCAATAAATGCCCAATGGCAAATTATTTCGCAATAGACCCTTAGCACGGACGGCCGCGAAAGGAGGCAGTCACATTGTCACGGTGCGTCGTGCACGAGTAGGCACCGTGGATCTATTGTCACATCATTTAAATAAGAGAACTTGCCCCTGTCATGGCTGCCGGTGCAAAGGGTCTATTCTTTGGTGGCTTGTTGCGTAAATCAAAAAGTACAGAATTAATACACGAATTCTGTAACCAAGGACGCACTTCGCCATATTGTAGCTGAAGCGTATACCAGGCACATGACGTTTCGTGTAACTGCTATGGAAACGCAAAACATGCCAATTTATTCGCAGCGATGACGCAATGCTACAATGTGGAATTCATGCTAGAAACATCTCAGTTATGGCGGATTGGTGTATAAGGACAGCAATTTAACCCCAATCACAAGACAAACGTGACATGCGACTATTGCGATGACCATGATTTTCTTTTTGGATCCAGACGGACAGAATCCAAGACACAGACACATTAATGTTTCAGCGACGTTACACAACATTTTCTTCATAAATGGACGTTTGACATGAACATCAATTCTTGTGTAATAATATCAGAAATATGCTCGGTGTTATGTTGCTATATTCCATGCCTCATTATTCCATGCCCCATTGCCTCATTCCATGCCTCATTAACACAGTGAGTAACACGATCGGCAACGGACCCGACCTTTCCCCGGACGCATCAATCACATTCCCCATACCATTTTTCCTAAGACGATTTCACAAACTGACATAGACGGAGATTCCTCGTCGACAAGAAGTTTAGTTTTAACATTCGACCAGGACAGTTTGACCTCTCACAGAAACAAACTCGGATAACGTTATTGACGCAAGTCGACGACTCTCCCTAATACACTTAAATGCACAGGATCGTCAGCAATGCGCGCGCGCCAAATTCGTGGGACGAATTTAGCGCGCATTGCTGACGAGCCTGTGTCTTTAAGGCAGGAAGCAAAGTTTAAAACGACAGAAAATATTGCTTTGGTTTTAAAAAAGATTCTTTGTATAACTTCGCGTACCATTGGGGCCCCTCTTAACTACCATTTTGGAGATTTCTGGAGGTCTCATTTTCCGACTAATTAATTATACTCAAACGTAATTTGCATCTAGTACTAGAGCCAACGAATTTTCAAATTTTCTTAACTGAAAAGTTTCCTGCTTTATGTATGTATATCTCACAAGAAAATGACATACGGAAAGAAAGGGAAAAACGTTTAATTGCGGACGGACAGAAGGCGCGACCGTCAGCCCAATTCCGCGCTCACAACACCAGCTCGGGTGTCCACCATACAAGAACATGATTTTTAGACATTTGAGGTTTTCCCAAATAGAATAGGGTCCAAATGCTCACCCCTCCCCTCCCCACGGACGATTATATGCACACAGAAAAGGACACAACCGAAAATTGACATTCGGACTCCAAGAAAAACAAGGCGACCGACAGACAAAATTTGAAATCAATACCAACATCTTGTCGATGAGGATCGTCATCAAATTTAGACTGGACTGGACGTGGACAGAGATCAGCAAATATACTAAAGACACAAACAATAGTGGGAGACGGACAGACGAGGTTTTGGACAAACGGACGAAATCTTTCAGAACTTAGATTTATGTCCTGACGACTAGACTGGAACAGTATGTGTACGATCAGTAGTGTGGACTCGACATTAGACTGAACAACACAACCTACTCGACCGTATAAAGTATATTGCAGTTTAGATGTAACGGACAGATGGACGGACGCACTCGTGCTTCGATGTGATAAAACAACAAACAACAAACAACATTTTTTTAATGCATTTTACATTATTCCGTGAATGTGCTGTTTCTTTGAAGATGCATGGGTGAGATAATAACAAACATTATGGTCCTCATCGGTTTTCGACCTTGAGGCATCTGACACCGGGCAGATGAACTTTAAGGCTCAATGCTGTATTCCATATTTTCCCGGTGTTGCAAATCGACTATCTGTAAGTAACAGATATCCTTTATAAAACATTGATGCACGACCCTCCATTTTAGTTCATTGTTTTACGTAAATGTATAATTATGATACATGTAACTAATTCACATATTTTGGTATACTGTGTGCAACAAGTTATTTCTGTGTGGAGCTAGGAGGAATAAAGATACGTACAAGCATTATGCATTATATTTATTTTAAATAGGACGAAATTCTTTCAAATGTATAAAGTTCTTTTTTTTATTTGTTACGTAGCAGGACAAGCACAGGAGAACATGCAATGTAGATATATATTTTAGTCAGTGGATTGCATTAATAAAGAAGACACTTATAAACGCATATCTACAACTACAGCTGATCTTTTGGATGTTTTGATATGTACTAATGTTTCCTTAATTGTTTACCCGTCATGTACATTTGTGTTTTGTTACAGAAAAAAGCGCGGCTATTAAAAATATATAAAACGGTTAAAAACATAGGTCATCGCAAAGTCCACCATTATAGCCTGTTGCGTGTAACATTTGCATAATGGCTGACGCCCCAAATTCTTCACTTGTAAATGGAGTTGCAGTTTAGAAAGTCGCACTATGCTATTGTTGCTATGTGGTGGACGCCATTGCCTAGCAATAAACAGTCATGGTTGCTTTAGTGCGACTTTATGCCATTTTGTTTCACGGTGAATACGGTATTAATTCTGTACTTCACACCTGCCGAGTGAACTACATAGCAACAAAAGATTAGTCTGATGAAGTGGACATTAAATAATGTAATAATGTAATGGTGGACACTTGTATAGCGCACATGTCTACCCTAGGGTACTCCTGGCGCTGTTGCCATTAGCCTTTTTGAATTATGGCGGACACAATAGGAGGGCGCACTTTGCAGTGGGTATAAAATCGACTAAAATGCAAAATAACTCAGTTTTTCACTTTACACTTATTAATTTTATTTATAATTCTGTCTATGTATTATAATTACAACATGTAAATCAAGTTTTTGGAAAGAAATACAATTGATAAAAAAATTCATACCCAAATTAAATTGCGCCCTCTCCTTTTGTTCCGCCATACTTCTAAAAGGCTAATTAACATTATCGCTGCCATCAGGAAATCACCAGAACCATTTCGCTTCAACTAGGTGGCTACCTGGCCAAGGAGCACAATCCTATCCGCAGTTAGATTGTGGCATTCCCCCTAACAGCTCCCCAAATATCGCTTGGGTTGACGAAGCAATTGAGATTAAGTGTCTTGCCCACGGACACAAACACGTTGGCACAAGTGGGGCTCGAACTCATAACCCCTCGATCACGAGCACGGCTGTATACCCACTAGAATACACTATAAGAACCATTTATCAGATAATGCCGGAAAAGAAGGAAAATTTGCTCAGTAGAAACAGGTCTTATCCGCTATTTTCCGGTAAATGGCCGGGAGGATTTTCCCAGGCAATTTTCCTTCTCGAGGAAGGAAAATGTCGGGGAATTATCTGGTAAATATTTAAAAACATACACCGTTCCACCTGAGTGCGCATACAGGGGAGATAATGTAAACATGTGACCGCACAATGACTGATCCAAGGCACGTGCTTGACCCCTGCATGTGACCTTTACCCGGCAAATCCACGAAGCGTGATGGATGGCCAGCAGGCTCGGTTATTTTCTGGATAGAGCGGCTCAGTAGAAACTTCGCGTTTCCCGCTATTTACCGGCATGTTACTGGTAAATGGGTTTACCGGTAAAATTCCGGATCTTTAATAGAAACACGCTCAGTGCATAAGACGCTATTCATGTGAAATACACAAAAGGCTAATTCACCCAGAAATGTACAGTGCTGATATTTTTTTTCCAATCGCCGAATCATGTCTGCAAATGGTCTTTCTGCTCCTCAATCGGTTGCACACGACGAGTGTAACTAAGATACAGTAATCAAAATAATGTAAACAACTACCATACATAAGCCTGCAGAATTTATACAAAACTTCAATGTTTTGCATTACATTCTTGCCAAATGTGATACACCAATGGAAGCAAGACAACAGCACTATATGCTCCACGATACATTTCTGTTATAAAACGAATCACATTATTTTTAACCAAGGGAATGTAAGTATGTATACCAATTCAATAAGTTCTACGCTGCAAGATATGAGACCGATAGTGACTCCCCTTACTTCCCCTATACCTCAACACACTCTTCCTTTTTTGTTAACGCACGACTCTCCCCTAAAACCTGAAAGAAAAATTCCTTGTATGTTTGACACACAATGTAGGAACAATGAAAGGGGGAGTCACCCGGTCTCATATCGTATTTGGTACAAGACAGAGACCAATGGAAACCATAAAAGAACTCGATCAGTTGTTACGTGTTGCATTAATAAGTGAAATAGCGTATATGATGCTAAATTAGGGCGAAGACGAGAGGAGGAAGAAGACGAGATGGACAGATTTTATCAAGCGAAATTACTGAATGAATTGTATGTACCTTTATAATTGATACAAACGAAAACAAGGACACCCGCCCCTAATTTTCAAACATACCCGAGTTATTGTAAAGGGCATCTTCCTACAAGCGTCAACCTACTTCAAAACGTTGAGCGTGTCTCGAATCAGATACGCTAATTATCTTGCGACGCAAGTTACCATCCGTTGTGTTATTGTTTCCAAATGACTAGACTAGTTTAGAAACAAATCACAATGGTGCAGAATAAACTCGCACGACTCGAAGTTCTTGGATGATTGTGCATGTATATGGAAGACTAGCCATACAAGCCAATATTTTGAGTTATTGTTTTTCTATACACGTTTATAACTAGTGTGTTCCAAAAATTACGACTCAAATTATAAGAGCACCTTATTCTGCACAGAAAATGTAAAAGACAAACAGGATGCTATCTTTTATTACTTTCAAATCGAAATTGTAATATCTTTTCAGTGCAGAAAACCTAAGTATAAAGCAAACATTTAGCCTACATGGATTTATTGCTTATTCCAGTACCCTTAAAATACCACCACGCCAACTTTTTTTTCGACTTTAAGCTTCTTCTTTGAGGAGTAGGTTAATGTCTTGGGAATGACAATGGATTTTGTATTGACAAACGCCAGGTGTGTTGTTCAGTGCGTTTTTATTGACAGACAACACGGTTCCCGCGATGTTTTCACAATCGCATCCCGTTTCCCTCGGCGAGAATATAGCGATGTGATTATTACAGCCAAGCCTCTTCAAAAAGAATCCTGGGAAATCGCCAGTTCGTGCTGAAACAACAATCAAAAGGTATGTTGGATTGTCAGTACATCGGACTGGATTTTTAACAAGAGTTAAAGGCAATTGAAAGGGATAAGACGCATTGTTTGGACTCAAAGGACTGAATCTAGGGAGCAGAATGTCTGTATAAACGGAAAGTTCTGCAACGCCTTTAAGGACATGCCGAATGCATTTGTTTGAGCATTTGCTAAAGTTACAGTTGTTTGAGCATTTGCTTATAAGTTACAGTTGTTGCAGTATAAGGCAAAACGCCAGGAAGATTCCATTCCTCAGAAGCATTTATCTCGCCAATGGTATTGACTTTCTTGTTGGCGGATAACTTGTGCATCGATCTGTTTGTATATTGCTGGAGGATCTAACGTCAGAAACGGGTCAGCTGATATAACTTAAAAGGGTGTCATTCAACCTTTATTATATCTGTCATTCATCAATAGGTCTCGCTTGAAGCCGCTACGCCTGCATCAATTAAAGTCTTCAGTACCTGACAGTCTCTAAACAAGACAAGCGGGTCAACGCGGACGTAATAAGGCATTTGCGCCAGATGAAGGTATTATTTTTACGTCACGGCCTTTTGAGGCAAGATGATGTGTTTTTCTAATATCGTCAATATTGACATCAGGTGTAACGAAATGGTATACAAGCCCTGTTGCTTAGGCTGTGCCTGCCACTCAACGAAACTACACCGATGCGGTCAGACCTAATTTCGTCATACAATCACACGCAAAGTGATTTCAGTATCGCAGTGAGTATAGCTATGGCTCAGCACCTTCTTGCGGCCAGTTTTTTTGTTCTGAGTGTCACTGTACTCGGCATTCAAGCGGCCTGTATGGGGTGTCCAAAGGGGTGGATCAACTACAGCCACTCTTGCTACATTGCATTCCCGGACAAGCGAATTCCTTGGATTGATGCCTTCCAGAAATGCCGAAGCCTGGACAGCCACCTCTTGATTCTCGAACAACCCAGAAAAATATCATTAGTGGGAGATTTCATTAAAAGGGCCTTTCCTGATAAAAGAGACAATCCCCGAGTTTGGCTTGGTTGTCTGGAAGTCAACGGGAACCAGGATTGCGCACTAGATGATAGCCACCAGCAGTATGTGATGTCTGTTTCCACGCGTGGCGTGTGCCTCGCAATGAATCCTTACACCAGTGGAGTGAAATCATATCGCTGCAATACTAATAAACGCGTTGTCTGTGAAAGGCCCCTTCAGATGCTCCCTCCTCAAATCAAGTGCCGTGCCCTCACCAACCAAGATGCTGGGCTGACCACGTCCTACTGTCTAGTGGACCACGCCTACAAGACAACCGAGGTCAAACATCCGATGGAATGCTGTATTTCCTGCGCAAGGGATCCCAGCTGCCGCTCTCTCAACTTATCAGGGAATATGTGTCATCTCAATAATGTCACCATCTTTCAGGTTGATGAAACTAAATTTGTCAAAAAGGCGGAAGAGTGCACCTATTTCGACGTGCAGTGATTTTCCTGCGAGTTCCATGCACGGACCTTTCTCGAACCTCAGCTTGTTGCACCTGTCCATAACCAGGCATTCCCCGAGGTCGTCTTTACAGTTATATGTCGATTCATACATCAAAGAAGCACCATTTAAAACCCCAAAAACAAATCAAATCTGTCAGTGGATCTATAGACTTTACGCCTTCCGTTTCCCAGAATAAAGCATGCGGCTAATAATGGTCACATGTCGCCCAGTGGTTCTTCCTTGGTTATGGAGACCTTCTCGCAACTCATGTCCTAATGCCACGCGCTCATCAAGCAAGCTGCTGGCCCGACCGCACCCTACTCTTTGCTGGACCAGGCCATCAAGACAACTCATATAGGCTTTCGATAGAATGTTGCATTTTCTGCTTGAGAAATCCCAGATGCCGCAATGCTATTAGGAGAAACGGAAATTGACTATAAACAGTTGATTCAATTGGTAGCTGTCCTAAAACACATGCCTGGGTAACTGATGTTGAACTTGAACTTCACATGTATTTAGTGCCACAAATCTCGGAAGCCAAGAACTCAGATCATTTTGTTCATTGACAAAGATCAATGGCCTGACCTGCCCTCAACAAAAGCGCCCCCATAGAGTTAGATATAGAAAACTAGAGTGTGCACTCCCAATACATGAGGTAGAGCTATTTCCACCGTATTTATGGAATGACTTTTGTTGTAATTGTTGTAATCGTGTGGGTTTGGGGTCACATCAGTCTAATGTTACCATTTATGTACGATTTTGCTGTTCCTCCTAAAATGTTTCGTACCCCTATGTAAACCGATATTGACCTAAACTTCACACGTGTTTATTGCAAAATTTACAAAAATTCAAACGACTCACTCAAAAATTGTGGGAGAGAAAACAATTGATAGGCGCATAATACTCTGTTAACTGTGCATGCATTGGTCATTGCGCTCTCTGGATATAAGGCTCGAATTAGTTTGGTAACTTTGGTCCCTTGAAGAGGGCTATATTAGTCGATTGTATTTTCCAAGTTTTCAACTTTTTCAACGTCAATAGCCTACTTTGCTGTTTTATATTACATGAGCGCCGTTGCTGAGTACGATTAATAACTTTTCACCATCGGATCTGAGGAAAATTTTTAATGGCGCAGTTTATGCTACGTTTACACCATGTCCCCGGCAGTCCCGGCGCCCCGGTTTGGCCAAAACGTGGCGTGCCGTGGAACTTTTGTCGTCTTTTTATTACTTTGGCTCGACTCGGCCCTAGTTGGGCCGGTGTGTTGCGTTCTACCACGGTGCGTTACGTCCCGGTACGTAAAGCGTGGCGCGCCGTGCCGGTTCCGGGCTGCGAGGCGGACGGCGCGCTACGTTTTAAGCGCCGTTCCACTACAGATGGGTCCACGTCCCAGGCCGGCCTGCTAAGTTCTAATGCGGTGCCTCACGTCCGTCCCGTTCGTGTCACGTTTGTTGTCCCGGCCCAATACGGTCCCGACGGTGTGCAAGGGTCTGCTGCGGCGCCCTGCGACTGAACGTGGCAGCTGTCACGTTTCACGCCCCGGTGGTCACCCGGTGGTCTCCCGGTGAGCCCCGGTGGGTATAAATAGTGCGCTCCACACCTTCATTTTCACTTCGTCCTGGAGCGCGACGCAGTGAGGCGTAACTGGTCGTGAGCAACAACCGTCACACACCTTGGCGCACCGCAGTTGACCAGGCCGCATTCACACCATGCTGTGGCCGCTACCGTGTCGGGCCCTGGCAGACCGTGGGGTGCCGGGCTTCCAAACGTGGCGGAGCGCGAGGCACCGGCCGCGATCAGAGTTCCCCGGCACCCCAAGGTGCCACACCCCGGTG